>PVIU01013284.1:0-56624 GCA_004026605.1 Ondatra zibethicus | reverse complement strand
GAATCTTGTGTGCTGAATTTGGACTCAACAATTATTGCTTCCACATGCACAAAATGTATTTCAATGATTGCAAATAGGATATATTATTTGCTGCTCCAATATGTATACTTTATACTTCTAATTATAAACATGAAGATTGATTTTTACTGAGTGCCCCTATATATATTCCTACTATTTATAATAAGCTGAGAGGAATCTATGGAAAAGTTTGCTGGAAGCACAATTATTTTACAGTTTTCTTGTTGCAGAGACTGTGACTCTCCTAAGCCCATATTCATTATTCTTTCTAGTGATGGACTCCACCAACTGTTGCCTGATTTAGGGCTCTACAGAATTGATCTCATATCTCCCTCTAAGCTATGAAAAAACATGTGCTCGAAATCTGATCAATAAGAAGTAGTGTGCAAAATTTTTAGAAATTCTTTTCTTTTTTTAATTTTTGTTTTTGTGAGACATGGTTTCTCTCTGTGTGTAACAGTCCTAGCTGTGCCAGAGCTCACTTTGCAGACCAGACTAGCCTTGAACTCACTGAGATCCACTTGTCTCTACCTCCCAAGTGCTGGAATTAAAGGCATGCACTACCACCATCCAGCTAGAAATTCTTTTAAGCATTGGCTATTTCTTCATTTCTCTCTTCCTTTAGTAGAACAAAACATAGCTATATTTAGATATTTAATGGATTTTCAACAATGAGCTAAATAATATGTGCTACAAATGCAAGAACAAAAACATTTATTTCTTAATACTTTAACAGGTACTACATGCCCCCTATTCTCTTAACTCTGGGTGCTGTTATTATATACCGCTAGTGTGCTTGCCTGATTTTTGTTTGTTTGTGCTAACTCTTAATTGATTTAATTGTAAGTCACATAAAATTTAGCAGCTGAAAAGAGAAAAATGTGTGTGTGACTTCATTAAAAAATATTGTACAGTCTGGCTGAATGGGCAATAAGTGGGGAGACCCCAGTGCTGAAGCGGGGCATTTCGCTTCCTCAACCATGAAAAATATCAGGTCAAGTTCATATGGAATGTTCCTTGTGAAGAAAACTGTGAGGAGACAAGATAGTGCTTTCATGGGACATGGCAGAGAAAAATGTGTTGGTTACTTTTCTTCCTTCCATCAAATTCCCGTGACAGAGAAATGGAAAGGAATCAATTCAGTTGTGCTACAGTAGCACTCTGCCAATGGCCTGTGGTTTAACTTGACTGATGACCTGCAATTTGACTTCTAACGGATTTGAAAAATCGAGCTCCTTTTCCCTCTTACACTGAAGATTTTCCATGTAGTCGTGGAAATTACTCTTCAAAAACTAGTAACAAAAATAAATATATTGATTCAGTTGACATTAGCTAGAATAACGCATTGCCTTGGTTCTAACTGCATTTTAAAAGAATATTTCTAGGTTGCAATTACAGATTGTAGGTGCAGGTGAACGGAACAAAATGATCTGAATTAAACTTGGTGTCAAAAGTTTTACTGAAGAGTTGCCTAGTCATACGATTATGGTACAAATCCTGTTCCTAAAAAGTTTGTCAATCTGTATCCTCAAATTCATATATTCCCACCTATCTGGGTCCAGTTTGGAGTATAAATGTTATCTTTTTTATGTATATGCTTCAGACAAACTCAGTGAACTGTGATAGTCCTTAGATTGTATTGTGACCTAGAAAGTAGCAACCTCAATAGAGTCTTTTCTGTCTTTGGGGGCCCTAAGTTTGTGACAGGGTTTCACTGGAACTCGGTCTGTAGATCATGCTAACCTCGAACTCACAGAGATCCATCTTACTCTGCTTCCTTAGTGCTTTGATTAAAGGCGTGTGCCACCTGGCGAGTCTTTCATTTCCTAACATTTTATTTCCAAGCTGGCCATGAACTCACAGAGATCTACCTGTCTCTGTCTCCCAAGAGCTGGGATTAAAGGCGTGTACCACTACCACCCAGTGAGTGTTTTATTCCTTAAGACTTCATTTTTTTCCTTTATGGCTCTCCAGTGTATCAAATGACATAGAAACTCAAGGCAACAATTACATTCCAAAAATCTATAATAAGGATACATTATTTTGCAACAAAATAAATAATTTTTTTCTTCTCCTTCAAGTAGTGTGTATACATATACACAGAGATAATTATTTTAAATAGTTTAATGCACATCTTTGATGCAAGTTTATACATTGCTAGTGAAGATGGTTGCTCTTCAAAATGTATGGATGAATTTTCTCAACAAACCAAAGATCAATGAGACTGAGAGAGGTAGAATGCACATCGAGTACCAATTAAGTGAGTAAGGTTAAGATGAACACGGATCTATTCTTCAGTACAGAAATTTCTCAAGGATTGCATCATTTGTTAAGGCAGTCAAGTAAATGGACAAACCACTTCATTTTTAAGGCTTCTCAATTCCTAGGTCCTGTGTTAAAGCTGCATCTTCTTCAACCCTTCTTGTCCTACTGACTAATGGCCTTTGTACATAATTTATAGAAGGGATATGTGGACCACAGAATGGTTAGATTTCCCTAAGTTCAATAGTAATAATGTAGCAGACATAGACGCAAACTCAACTGTATGTAGTTCTATGAGATTTTACAAGTCACCATAAAGTAGAAGGAAGTAGGGAATGTCAATGATCATATGCCTATATTTTTAAAAGGGGCGAAAAGTCATTGTAATTATTTCCCATGATTATCACATGGTGCCTTTAGACTGGATTAATATATATTGCTTTGTATCTAAATTAGTTCAGAAGAGTTGGATAAATTAGAATTCATAATTACATATATTATATTTACATAGTCTCTGTTTCTCCTTGCTTTCTATGGATGTGGCATCTATCATATATAGTACATTAGAATATTATTTATATGTTCATTCTAACTCAGTTCCTTCCTGGAATACGTGCTATAACCGATAGCTCTCTCTACTTGTCTCCAGTCTAGACTCACCTTCAACTTCTTGAATAACCAACAAGTTAAGTTCCTAAGGTTCCAGTCACTCAAAATGCTAGTAATAGCTGTTTGTGAACAAATTCATTCAATTACAGCAAATTTTGTTTTATATTTGTTTTTAGAAATCCCATGACAATTATGTCAACACACACCTTTTAGCGCCCCTTCCAGCATTTTAAAATGAGGATTAATAATAAGATATTGTCAATTAATCCAATTTAGGTTAAAACACCTGCTGAGTATTTTAGGGTTTTTATGGTGTCAGGGAGCTGGATTCAGCTTATATTTGATATGAAAAGGTTTTTATTTATTTTCTAGCTCTCTTTAAATATTTTACTACTACAATCAACTGGATTCCATATAACCTCATGGTGTAAAAATGCCTGATTTTCAAATTATTGCATGTGCTGCTTTTATAAGGTGAACCAATGGATATCCCTGTTTCCTGAATCATCTTAATAATCATTTCTGCCTCAATGCATAAATCAGTACTTTTGTGTAGTGGATGTTGGAATATGCTGATAGCTTTAATAGACACTTGTTAAATTGAACATACATTTAGACAGCAATTTGTACCAGATCTAATGACAACACTTACTGTTCTACAAGAAGAAACTGACAAATTCAAGAAGGGTGAGCATTTATAAATTCATGAGATATTAAATGACAAAATTGGTTTAACACATTCTACATACCTCATCCTTGCTGACATGTAATGATTTCACTTGTCCTAGAGTAAAAATCAAAATGACATCTATTACTCTATTCACATTTCAGATAATCAAGGCTTACAGTAATTGAGCAAATATTATTAAATGTGCATTATTGTGGTTCTCACTTTCATATTCATCACCATCATTAAATTAGTGAAAGCATGAGCTGGAGGCATGACATTCTCCTAAGTGCTTCCTACTTTGGGGGGGACTATATCAGTATCTACACACAAGAAAAGTGGCAATCTGAATTAGCATTGTTCCATCAGTACCCATCTACACTGATTTGAGAAATATGATGTCTGCCTTATTCACTGAAATAAATTTTAGTGTATATTTGCTATATTTTATACCAAAATCAAGATGGGGAGTTAATTTCACAGTATAACAATCTGTGCACTGAATTGCCCTTAAGACTTCAAGCTTCAGAAAGAGAATCCACCCCAACCTCAATGTTTACAGAAAACCTTCCACTTTTTCTCCTAAGCGATGTATTTAATCTGTGCTCATCTTCTACTTGCTTGGATTTCCTTTCCCCCTCTTTTCTATTGGTAAAATTTAAAGTAAAAGTAACAAAACTGTTCATTCTCCTAGTAATTTCCATTGTAACTAGTCAATGATCTGAGTGTACAAACATATTCTTCTCTGTCCCAACTCCTCAGAGAGTTTCAGAGACATCAGGTTTATACTGAATGTTAATGAGGAAATGACCTAAGTCAGGTAACATGAACTTGAGTCCTATTTTCAACTATCTAATTTCATAAGACTGTGAAGGTTAGGTAAAAACTTCTGAGCTTTGGTTTCCTAATCTGTGAAATCAGAAAAATGTACCATGAGACCCTATAATTTTGTGAGATGTGTATATTAAAGCCTTAGCTTCTTTCACATTCCTCTTCTTGTACTCTGTGGGATTCTTCTTTGGTTCTGTTTCTTCACTCAAATTCTCAGAATCAGAGTTAAAACTTTCCAAAGACTCATTTGCTTTGTGGTGGCACAGCGTGATTTGTTCCTCCAAGATTCATTCCCTGGAAGCCTGATCTCCAATGTGACAACAATGAATGGTCTGGAGACAGGGAGGTGTACCCTGGTGAGAAGAGAGTAGGGTGTTGGAGTCATCAATATAGGAAGAGATTCAGTTTATCTGTTGGGAGTGTGTATTATCTCCTGGAAGAGCATTGGCTAATGAGAGCAGGTTAGAAGAAAGGTTAGACTCGGCCTACACTCTTGCCACCGTCCCTAACTCTTTCCTATTCACGTAAGTTTCTAGGGTATGAACTCATGCTGCAGGATGCCCTACTCGGAAGTGATGACCAGTGCCACACTACTGGACCTGTCTAACCTCCTTATGAAGTATCTTGTCTCGCAAGTTTTAATTACAGTCATATAGAACAGATGGAGACACCCCATTTGATGAATAACGTAATACAATATGTACATATATCAATCAGGGCTTACTAATTTATAACTCATCATTAGAAATAGTTTTAAGACTCCTCCAAAACTCTAAATCAGATTTCAGAAGGAAAATTGCAAAAAAAAAAAAAAAAAAAAAAAAGCTGAAAATAGTGTGTGTGGGGGGGGAGCGTGTTGTCTGCTGTATCACTGTATAGTACAGTGAAAACTTGTGAGTATGCCATGCATGTGCATGCAGAGACCAAGCAAGATGCAAGACACCCTCTTTGATTGCCTTCTATCTCTGCCTTAGATGGGAAATTCAAATTGAGGGCTTAGACTAGCTGGCCAGCAGTTTTGTGGAATCCACCTGTCTCAGAAGTCCTTTGCTGGAATTACAGCTGTGATCGCTGCCCCGATTTTTGTTGTTACTGTTTCGTTTTGTTTTTAACATGGGTCTTGGAGATTGATACTCAGTCTTCATGTTCTTATGCTTTTTGAGGACATGTTATCTCCCTATCCTAGGAATGAGGGTAATTTGATGTTCTGATTGAGAATTTGTACTTATACTTTTTAACTATTCTAAACAAAACACATTGTTCTGACAACCTCCTAAAGGAAACCCCATACTTTTCAATATTTTTGGGTAAAATTTTCCAAACTTATTATCAGATAAAGCAGCAGAAATAGGAGAGTGGTATAGTTAAAAGACATTTTGAAAGGAAAACAGGATGTGTCCAATTTTTTCTGTCATATTTATTTCTGGGTCTTTATACATTCCTGATGTTTATTCATTTTATATATTTTTAAATTAAGCTTTGATCTTTCAAAATAAGCACACGTATTCATATTTTTTTAATGGGGCACAAAGTAGCACATGCTTCAGTGTGTTGAGATATGACCTAAATCTTACCTTCATGCTCTGTTTTGTGTGTCGCATGGGTCCATTACAGAATCACATCTTTCCTGTTTTTATTATTCCTACTTTTCCATGTCTATAACCTTGTCCAAACTACAGAATTATAGAAAGATCAAATTCCCCAATCTTTTAGGACATTTATGAGACATTTTGTTTTATCATAATACATAGTGGTAGTTCCTTCCAGTTTTGCCTCACATGATACGTCAAATCTTGACCTGGACTTCTAGAATGCAGTCACTCTGATGGAATACTTACTTGCTGGAAATCTGGAGTTGGGGTGAAGTTGCCTTAGCATCAGCTGCTTGAGATGTGTGGTACAGCTGGAAGCATCCCTAGTATACACTGAGGCAGAACTTCAAACACGTATTTTTGGCTAATGATTCCAGAGAAATCACAAGAACTGGAAGACAATATTGCCTAGGATAATTCAGAACAAAATGACTTGGTCTGAGATTGTACACATGAAATAACTGTAAAATAATTGTAAACTTGAAAGGCACGCCCACAGAGATTTTCCCCATATATGCCCACCCATGGAGAGGCACCTGTGATCAACAACATAACCAGCTTGCCTACTTCATATTTTACCATTCTTTTATTGAAAACCGAAGTAATAATAATCTTCTGTTAAAAGAAGTTATACAGAAATTATCTGTGAAAAGCCTTCATTAGTCTTCATAAAGAGCCTTCAAAATCATATAGGATGAATTTGGTTTACAGACAAAAATAATCTCTATCAATGGTTTTCTGTTCAAGGTCAAAAGTTTGAAAAGACACAAATGTTATTTTTCATAAATTAAGGTTTTGTCATAATTGCCTCTCTGCTTGATATAACTGAGTGCTTTTCCACCAAATTATATTTCTAGTAGAAATAAATATTTTATAAATTTAGTCCTGAAGCTTGCATTAGAGTAGAGTCAATCTTATTTTTAGAACATTTATGCATTCCAACTTTAAAAAAATCATTTAAAGTTCTACTTATAAAGATCATATTTCTTCTTTACTGCCAAAAGATCACAAATGCCTACAAGGCATAAAACTTCCTGTCGAACAAGGAAGATTAGATGAGGCTTTCAAGAAAAGATTAATCTGCCCATTGAAATCCAGTTGGTATTGCTTAAGCGGATGATTTTCTTAGCAACCAATGCAATGAAAACGATATGACTTAATGTCACCAGTTTCAATGAGCGAACATTTTGATTCTACCAGAAGGCATTAGGTTCAGTTTTAAATAAAGTCATCATTTAGAAGTGACAAGAATCTAGTGATTGTCTGTAAAACCATGCAGCAGAAATTGAGAATGTGTGAAATTTAAAGAGGTACCTACTCCATTTTTAAAATTCAAAATTTCAAATAAAACCATAAGAGCTTCAGTATATTGCTGATAAGGCAGAGACCACACATTTAATGACAAGGGCTGTCTGTGCAAAGACCTGAACAGAGAAGATGAATCCTTATTGCAGAGGGCACTCAAACCAAAATTTCTCTCTAGAATATAAGCTTGAAACTGCTTTAGTTGTACTTAATGCATACATGTAAAACACAAAATGCTTGCATGTCTAAATGTTTGAAACCTGGTCTGGTTTTTGCAAAGTCTAACTTACAATATGATTATGATTATATAGATTTCTAAAACCTCAACTATTTCAGCATATCTCTTGGGGTTTTTCTTCTTTCCTGTGTTTCCATGTACTTAATCAAGACTTAGATAACCACATATGGTCTGAAATTGCCTTTCCTACTTCATGGACTCTTAATTTTTTTAAACCTTTCAACTCCCTTAAGTTAAAATAGCATCATGTTATGAAGCTGTCCCCCCTCTCTGATTACCACAGTCACATGTATTTTAGCTGATAGAACTCATGACAGTCTTCCTTTCTTTTGAAAAGCCTTCAGACAATTTATCCATTTGGTTGCACATAAACTGAAACACAGAAAAGTTCCCCAAATTCATTGTGACCAATCACCTACCCATAGATTTAGAGTTGTATCATTATAATATTTGGAGGCAGATAGTCCCAAACAAAGAAAATGTGCTAAAGTTTCTTACTGATGTTTCTCAATAAAAGGAAATAGCCGGTCCATCTGAAAGAAAGTGGATAGGAACTCCTGTACAGTACATTCATACACTGACTATTAATTTTCTAATTTGTCCAGTGAAGATCCGTTGTATAATAAGACAGAAAATTCTGTGGGATTTGAGAGAGGAGAAGTTTAGGTCCTTGAGAATACATAAAATAAAAACAAGGATGACATTTTCCTCTCAAAGATAGAGAGGCATGATAAAAACACATCAGAAATACGGAGGGCTGGAAATCTGGAGCTCTGCTAAGTGGTATAATGTCACAGAATGTTAGAGAAAAAAGAGTCCTTGAAGCTGATGACTTCCTTCTGAACCACAGTGAGTGGAGTGGAAGTAGTGGAATATAAGGGACTGGTTCCTCCAAGGAATAGGTCTGTGAAATTCCCTGAAAAGCCAGCTACAAAAGTCTCAGTCAACAGCATTGGTGAAAGGCAGGAAACCCTGGTCTCTGTGAGACAAAGATAAATTGTAAACCTCAAAGAGAACAGGAAAGCATAAAAGTGAAGCATAATAAGAGGAAATAATTGAGTGAAACAGAAGGTTAAAAACTGAAATAATCAGAGTGACGTTCAAAAATGTAAAATGTTATGATAAATTCTCTATGGAACCTTTAATGGAGGAAATGGATACAAGAGAATTAAATTAGAAAAGAATGATGAAGTCATAGAAGACATTTATGAATGTGGATGGGGAAAAAGTAGTAAGTGCTCAAGACCTGAATATGTCCCCTTAAGGAACCACGACAACTCAATGAGAAAGCATAAATTACACAATTGAGAAAGAAAGTTGGAACATAAAACTGGTCTTAAGAGAGTACATAAAAGCAAGTCAAAATATTTTATAGAAATAGATATAATAACTTGAAAGAAAAAGCTTGCACACCAACATGGAAAGGTGGAAAGCAATACATAAATGAATTAGAAGAAATAAAACTGGCCATCTTTTGACATATCTTTAACATTAAATGCTAGAATGTCCTTGAAAACATAAACAATGCAGTCAGGAAATGAAAGTTTATGACACATAACATGTTCGATGTTGGAGGATTTCACCAAGATACAAAGGCCAAAGAAAGGAATTTGAGAGTAATATCAATTTTCAGAAAATGAACCTGCCCACATGGGTACACAGAGAGATGTCCTTGGAAATCTGGTAATGTCAACATAACTCAAAGTAAATGGCTCAAAAATAGAAATATTTTATAAACTCTACTGCAATTTGTACAGAAATTATTAAGCAAAGATATTTGACTTCTGTCATTTTAAATACTGTCAAATAAAAAGGCGATATCAAACACAATTATTAGAAAATAAGTAAAAATATGAAATTATTATTGATAGCAAAGATAATTATCCAAATTCATATATATTAACATAAGTCCATGGTAAGTGGTAACAACAACAGTAAAAACTTCAGAAACACAGAAATAGAAGTCAGTCGAAAATAAATTGTAAAACATATTGACAATGACCATTAGTTAAAATGACAATTATCAAATGACAAAAATGTATACATATACAAATAAATACAAATGAAATGAGTTGAAGAATGAAAGGAAACGTTTTGTTTCCTGCTTGAAGAAGTACAATAAAGACTAGAAACTAACAAAACAAACTTTAGCAATAAAGAAACTTACCAGTTAAAACTCTATTAAAGTAAAGAATTCTTGGAGATAGCACAAAGGAATCAATATCACTCCCAAGGAGGCAGAGGCCCACACTATGTCACTCCATGCATGGTGCTCACATAAATAATTTAGTCTTTGCAGAAAAACTCTGCAAGAACATTAATTGTGCCTTCTCTTTTCTGAAAGAGAATAGGTGTGAAAAAGGTAAATAATAGGTTGAGAAGTTCCTAAACTTTAGAAAACAGTTAAATTAAAAGGGAAGGTGTTCACTAAAATCAAAAGTAATTAGAATGAAAATGGTGTGTGTGTATGTGTGTTTTATTGTTGTTGAATTGCATTTTTTTTCTTTTATTCCCCTTTCTTTTTGCTGTGTATTTTGGGCGGGGCGGGTAGCGTTGGTAGCACTTCACTGTGCAGTTCACATTTGCATGTGTAGCCCAGTCCAGGTTTTAGCCACCACCATTCTGCCTCAGCCTGCCAAGTGGTGGGATTTAAAGCAAGCATGTCTGCGTATCTGTCTGACAATACTGATTTCAATGAGCTTTAAGGATTGTCACACAAGGAGCATTTTCAACTTTGCTTCAATGCAAAGCCAAATTTCAAGTGATCAGCCATCAGTTTTTTGTTTTTGTTTTTTCCCCGCTTCATTGTCAAAGTTGTCAGAAACCCTGATAAACCTGACAGAAGCTGAGGTTGCCATAAGGAGCTTTCATACAGACATACTTCTTAATCTGTAACAAATTAAAGCCAAGAAGTAATATCAGAGACATTTTGATGACCGAAATGTAAGTTTACACTAACCAAATATCAGTCTTTCAAACATTTTTCTTAATATAATTTTAGCCATTAAATATTAGAATTCAATTGCTCTATTATTTAGCTATTTAATTTTAGACTATCTTTAAAAGAACATCTACATCACTATGAAATAAATTGCTAATTTTTATTTCATATATATTTATCTGTATGCAATGAAAAATATTTAGGTTGCCATCAATACAACTTAAGTTCAATCTGCTTATAGAGTTTGTGTCCTTTTTAGTTGTCTGTATTATATTTTCAAATTCTCTGAATGCTAAATATCTCCATAAAGGACTGTTGTAATCAGAGAATTTGTCCATTTAATATTCCTGCATTCAAAATATGACCACTTAATTAAGTGTCTGGGTTGGTGTTCATAAGTGATGACTTAAGCTGCGGAAAACTATCAAAGGGCAAAGAAGACAAGTTCCTTTCTTGTCAGTAAAGAAATTCACGAACTGGACTCTGTGAGGACAGCTGTGTAAACCAGGAAGCTGAGTGAAATAAGCAGTCAGGAAGGCAAACAGTGCTGTCCTCCTGTCACCAGGAAAATAGCCCACTTCAGTCTCTATTGCATTCATGGAGTGAGAGCATCCTCTGGTACTTTGCATAGCTCCGTTTTCCATTCCTATGTTCCCTGCCCTCTTGGCTTCTCCCCTTGCTCAGTAGATTCCCCTGGCCTCCAGGCACCAGGTAAAAGTAAGTGTCAAGAACTGAACAGTTTTCTAGGAGCTCACTGCAAATATTACAGCGAAGGGGGTGGTGAAGGCAGTTTGGGGTACTTCTCTGGCAGACTCAGGCTACAAGCCTTCATGAAAACTGTCACTAAAATTAGTGAAACGGGGCAGACTTCTCTCCTGGAATTCAGAGTTCGGAGGAGAGACTGACACTGGATCAGTAATCACCAATGAGGTGAATGGAGGCAGCAGATAAGGGTTGGATGACATGGAAATGTTTTTCCTTTGTGTGGGTGGTCCCTCTGCACTGCTTATTATGCCAATGAGGGCCTCTTTACCTTCTGTTTTGTACTGGTCTATTCTGTGAACACATCTGCCTTCCTAAGTCGCCAGTTTCTTGCAGGCATCTGCGCATTGCCTGCCTTAAATTAAATGTTCAGAAATGTCTTGCTGAAATGAATGAGGACAAAGCCTTGGGGATCTCAACTGCTTTCCTCATTCAATATTTTCTATTTAGACACCATTGTCAAGACACCAGGAGGCATGTTCATTTGATTAGCTTAAATCTTGCTCCTGATCACTGCTTGAGAGTGATTTTAGTTTCTCTTTTCTTTCTTTCACCCCCCCCCCGTTGTCTTGTTATTGCCTAATCCCAAGACACAGACATGATGAAGGGAAGCGAGTGAAGTAGGACCAGCCTTGAATTGCAGGAAGGGGAAGTTAACCTTGTCATTAGTTGCTAGTTTAATGAGACTCATTTATACCTACCAAAACACAGTTTTGGTAGTTTTTTCAGTTTTTCTAACTGAAAAAAAATTCAATATTTACTTCTTTTGTCATAGCAAACTTGGGACAGAAGGGTTTGTGTTTCCTGATTCTTAGTGGAGGGATTCGTGCTTAAGGAGGAAAGTCAGTCCTTTCAGCACCGTAGAACAGATTTCCTTTCCTTGTTTGTGACTTCTAACCCCATAAGATCTTTTCTATCGCCTCTGTTTAAAATAAAGTCTAGGAAAAGCTTGCCTGCTGTTGTGGTTTGGAGGTAATTGGACCCCATAATTTCACAGGGAGTGGCACGATTAGGAGGTGGGGCTTTGTTGGAGTGAGTAGGGCTTTGTTAAAGGAAGTATGTCACTGTGGGAGTGGGCTTTGAGGATTCCTATGCTTAGAATACTGCCCTGTGTCTCAGTTGACTTCCTGTTGCCTGCAAGATATAGACATCTCAGCCACTCCAGCACCATGTCTGCCCACTAGCCACCATGTTCCCTGTCATGATGATAATGAACTGAACCTCTAAAAATATAAGCAAACCAGAAAGCAGCTACACTCTATGGTCTCAGCATCAGCTCCCACCTCTGGGATCCTTCCCTGTCTCAGATCCTGTCCTGACTAACTTCAGTGATAAACAGCAATGCTGAAGTGTTAGACTAATAAGCCCTTTCTTCCTCAACTTGTCTTTGATCATGGTGTTTCATGCAGTAGTAGAAACCCTAACTAAGAAAACTGCATTGCCATGGAGAAGTGCATACAGTCATTTAATCCATATACTGAGACTGAATACATGCTACCTTGGAAACTGTATTGGTTACTTTCCTAGTTTCTGCTACTTCATGGAAAACTAGCATGCCCCGCTAGGGTTCTTCGTCCTTCTAATAAAAGAACCTAAGAATGGACTTAAGTGTGAGACTAGGGACAATTATATTGGAGTTTAAAAGAAAACTCTCAGGGCAGAAAATCAGCAACTATCAATAGCTAACCATCTGGAGGAGGAGAAAAAGGAAGCAGCTCTGCCATTTGAGTGAATGCACACAGGTCAGACACATCACAAGAGACAGTCACATGGTAGGACAATGGGAACAGGGTGCTTAGTGACAAAGAAAGGGAGCCCCAAGTTTCAGACAAACTTTTCTGAAAAAGTTTCAGACTTTGGTCTGGCCAGCACCCGAAAGACAGACAGAAAAAGAAAGAGGGAAATCCATACATTCCTGAATAGAGACCACTGCTCATGCTCTGCTCACTTTCTCTCCCTCATTCCAGAACTCCAGCTCAGGCAGGGATGCTACCGTCATTCACCAGGGGTCTTCCCACCTCAATCAATAACCCTTCAGGTCCTCCTCTCTTGGTTGCTCTGGTTTTGTATTTTGTCCTCTGAGTCAATGCCCTATCTCTTATATAACTATCATTTTATCAACAAACTCAAGAGAGTCACAGTATACCATTGCTTCATGCACAGTCTCCTCGGAGGACATCAAACCCTGAAGATTGAATTTTGACCCTGGCAGACCTAAAATGGGAAATGGATAAAGCAGCCTTAAAATACCTTTTCATTAAGACTAAGAAGTAATATGGCATTCATTTCTGTGGTAAGAGGGAGAAACCCAGATCATCAACAGCCAACACCTAGGTCCAAGACATTTTCAAGACTGAAATAAAATCTCTTTTGCTGTATATATAGACTACTCCCATACTGCTGAAGTTATTGGAAGCTGTGGAATCATGAGGACTACAACATACATGTTAAGATCCTTGTCCATTTATATAATCAGGAAGTCATTTTGTAAGCAACCTCACCTATGATTACCAAAAGATGCCCTGCCCTTTCCCATGCACACACCCATGATGTCTAGTCCATAAGAGCCTGCAACTCTAGTGAAAATAGGCAAGAGTTATTGTTCCTCATAGCACATGCCAAGCATGATGCCTGAGTATTATTCACTTCTCAGATGACAAAATGCAAGCCCATAGTAAATTAGCACTCTATGTCCACGGAGCTATGAAAAACATGGAAATGCATGTTAGAATTAGGCATAGTGTCTCAAGGGGAAAAGCTGCCCACTCTGGATCAAATGTCATAGAATTATTAAGATGGTCTTATTTGTGAACTCTTGCTTGAAGCAATAATTTTTGTAACAAAGAGAAGTAAATGATTTACCATCTGGACAAAGAATTGGATTTTTGCCTTACCACACATTCATTCAATGAATTCATTTGTGAAACATACATTGATACTCTGTGCCAAACCCTGCCTTTGCACTGGAGTCTAATTTATATTAATAGACAACATCTGCATGCTTACAGTCCTTCTACTGGGAGAAAGAAGTGCCGCAGTATGCAAATGAACACTTAGCACACTAAATTTTAACTTTTAAAAGATGAAAATGGTGCTTGTCCAATCCAAGGTCAAACTCCAATACATGCAGTAGATTTTGGAAACTGCAGAAACAACAGCAAAGAACTCTGTATGCTATGCTTATGTCTCTGTCTACATACCTGTGACAAGGTGTAATTTGGAAATTAGGAAAAGGAAGAGATTAAATAAAGTGGCTAATAATAGCCTAGAACAGTCATAATACACTATTTAAAAGCTGAATAAGTGTGGTCTCTCTCACACACTCTTGCTCTCTCTCTCTCTTTCACACACACACATACACACACATATCACCCCACTCCCTTCCTTCTCTCTTGTCTCAAATATTTTCATATACTCTATTGACTTTTATTCTTCCACCTTTTCTTTATCTTCTTCCCCCTCTTCCTAGTCTTGTATACCTATTGGGGTGTAATGTGTATGTGTGTCTATGAGTGCCCCTATGTGTGGGAGTGCACAGGTATACAGCTACACATGCACATGTGTATGGAGGCCTAAATTTGACTTCAGAAACTTCCTTGATTGCTCTCTTCATTATGTTCTGAGTTGTGGTCTCACTGAACACAAAGCTAAGTTATTCAAATAGTATATCTAGCCATTTTTCTGGGTATGTCCCCTGTATTAACGTCCTAAACAGTGTGATTACAAGTGATTTCCCATGCCTGACCAACTTACATGTCAGTGCTGGGGATCTGAATGACAGACTTCATATTTGTGCAGCAACAATTATATCCAATTAACTATGTCCTTAGCCTCTGCTGGCCCTTCTTATTGTTGTGACTAGAGATGATGCAGTGCCTATGTGCTGCAGGAGGTCTAATAGCTAGTGGTTACCTGCCTAGTGCGGCATGGCCTCTTATACTATATATGCTGATGCAGAGCCTGCGTCCAGCCTCTTTTCTGGCCTCTCTGTTCTGTTTGCAGATTTTGGTTTCTGAATTCCGTTCAAGCAGAGGATTCTGATTTGTTAGTTACCCCTAAATAAATAACAATCTGTTTCTCAATTCTGAGCTAGTGTGGGATTTCTTTTAAGCATCCTCCTTTACAGATTGGCACCAACATGATGGACTAAATCCACTTAAAAACCTGAGAGAGCTTAATTCTAGACACACACACACAAAAAAAAAAAAAAACAGAATTAACACAGCTTTTTGCTGGTAGCATGCTGCAGCTCCTTTAAGAAACATTTTCCTGACTCAGCAGCAGCATCAGAAAAAAAGCCATGCCGTTTTAAAATGCTGGCTTTCTGGGCTATGCTGCCAGTGCAAACTCTGGCTCTTTCAGGAGGCAAAACATTAGGATGAAGTTTGTGAACAGAGTGCTGCTGCTTGCTTGATGGCAACATGGACTCCTTGTGTGCCTGGAAGTGGGGCAGTGCCTGCAGCTCAGAGGCACAAGCAGCTCCCCCATGCTGGACCATGCAGAGCAAGCAGGAACTACCATATGTATCATAATAATAGTGCAGCTTAAGTTTTAGACTGGGCAGGCAAACAAGAAGTACCATGTTACCCCTACTAATGGCACAACTTAAGTTTTTAAGAAGCGCTTAGCATTTTAAGTGCTCCTGAACAGTAAAGAATTACAGATTCACAATAGGACATATTCAGACATAAAAGACTTCTAAATGGATCACAGTGTTGGATAAATGTATATAGGCTTTGAAGAGAGAATAAAAAGTGGATAAAGAATCATAAAATAAAGTTAATGCTTAAAAAAAGAATAAAGTCTTTAAACAGACAGAGTACAGATAATCATAGATTAAAGGGAGTAAAGAAAAATTAGCCACATAAAGATTGAAAATTCACAGAGAGTCTGGATTATGTATATTATTGTGCTTTCTTTGAATTTTTTGACTATGAAGAAGCTAAATACAGAGAGACATTTCATTGTATGGGCTGCTAAACTAAACTAGCATATATGTTCTAAAGGTATCTTGATTCCAAAATTTGAGTCTAAGGATATGTTCCTTTGGAAAAGAGGTTTTTCTTTTGTTTCCGCCGAAGATGAGAACCTGTGGAATACTTCCAAACAAATATGGTTTGATAGACCATACCCTCCTGAAAGGTTGCTGTGAAGACTCTCAAAAAATTATTTTACCCAACTTCTGACTGAGATGAGCCTAGCTCTAACTTCTTATTGGCTAACTCTTACATTTTAATTTAACCTATTTCTATTAATCTGGGTATAGCCACCTGGCTGTGGCTTACTGGCTAATGTTGTGGCATGTCTGATTCTGGTGGCAGCTCCATGGCATCTGTCTAATGCCATCCTACTTTCTCCCAGCATTCAGCCTAGCTTTCCCTGCCTACCTAAATTCTGCCTTGTTATAGATCCAAAGCAGTTTCTTTATTCATTAATGGTAATCACAGCACACAGAGGGGACTCCCACATTAAGAGACTGAGATATAGAGAGAGACACAAAGAGAATTAAAATGGATCTGTGACTTACTGACAAGCAGAGCAGGTTGCATGTATAGCATAGATACCTCAGACTAGGAGATGATCTGTACTCCTGATGGGATAGAGTGGAATGCTTCAAATTTTTCTCATATTACTCAAAACAGATTACAGTTCAAAAATTTATCTTGTAAAGTAAAATAAAAAATAATGGGTATGGAGGAGACATATAAAGAGGCTGAGGGGATCAAAAAGAGATGGGGATAGCAGGCTTACCATATTTTTTACAATTCTCGTGGAAACCCACAATGAGATTTATCTGTATGCTAGAGAGAGAGAGGCTATTGGTGAATTTGGTACAAGGAAAGTTCTCACAAAGGCCACAGAAATGTGAGTCATTGAGCTAGAAAATGAGATCAAATGAGATTGACAAATAACACAGGGTCTTGTTTTTAGTGAGCACTGTTGCACTGTGATAAGAATGGCAGGACATTATTAGATGTGCATTACCAAATGAATTACATTAAGACTTTTGAAAAGATACTTTTAACTGCCCCTTAAGCAACTGGCTCAGTAATATAATTTCAGATATACAAAATTAGAAAACATAAGTCCTACAAGATACATCCAGGCAGGCACATAGGTCAGATCATTTTAGGATGTCAGGTAAATTCCAGATGTAATGGAAATAGGCTACTGAATATCTTTGAATTTTCAAGATCTCATGGTTTGTGAAAGATTTAGAAGTATAGTTGATGACACACAATTTTTAAAAGCATGTCTGTAGGCAGAGATGCTTGTTCATTTCCCAGCCATCCTGACCCGAGGAGTCACACAGAAATTTTATTAATTACAATACTGCTTTGCCTATTAGCTCAGGATTCATATTAACTAACTCTTACATCTTAAATTAACCCATTTCTATTAATCTGTGTATCACCATGAGGCTGTGAACTACTGGCAAAGGTTCCAGCATGTCTGTCTCCTTTGGCAGCTACATGGCATATCCCTGACTCTACCTACATTCTTTCTTTATCTCTGTTTGTATTTCCTGCCTGTGAAGAAGGACACTAAAGAAGTCCCACACTAGCTCAGAATTGAGTATAATAGAGGGTTATTTATTTGAGGGGAGACTCAGAGATCATAATCCTCTGCTGAAAGGGGGAACAGCAACCAAATCCTGCAGCTAGAAAAGAGGCCAGATGAATGCTTTACATTGTGATATATAGTATAAGAGACCATGCCCAAGTGGGAGGGTAACTTAAAGGCTACTGGCAATAGGAATTCCTACAGCACCTCCCCCCTTTGCTTAAATAAGAAAGTTCTAAGCCTAATACAAAGTTATATACAATAAAAACAAATATCAGGTACAAAAATTAGAATTACAACCAGCATAAGCAATATCAAGCCAGAAACATGTAATAAATGTTTCAATAATTATCCTATCCTAATGAGTTCAAGTCTTGTATAATAAATAACTTGGCAAAGTCTTGAGAGAAAAATAACTACAACTATTTACTCTTCAACCTCAATAAAGACCTGAGAAGGGAAATAATAATACATGAGTAAGCAGGAAGTGCAATCAAGCAACTTCCAAAATGTTCAACAAATGACAGAGACAACTGGCTACCTGGGCAATCACCCAAAGTCTCATTTGCAACATTAGAGCAACCAACTTTGACTAAGGCTTAGCGTAACTAACAGACCATTTTCAGAGGCAGGAAATTTTTCAAAACTGTCTTATCCTGTCTTGGTAAGATGTGACAGTCTTTTTTCTTATATCTTGCTTGTCCTGTCCGGACATCATGTATTTTGTCAGTGGTTGATTCATGGGCAGTTTCTTGCCCAAAGGCTAGTTTTGCCAAGAAGAAAACAAGCTCCAAGTGGAGTGTCTTCAGTGCTCAACCTTCTCTCAGGAATAGATTGGTGCTGCCAGGAAAAATTGTGTCTCACTTCAACAGAACCCTAAGTTATTTTAATGACATCTAGAGCTCTTTGAAGTGGTTGAAGATTACTTATCTATGCAGAATACAATCTCTATGTATCTAAAGAACTTGATTAGTACAACTATAAATATGACAAGCATGGATGATTATTGACCTATGAATCTTAATACCTATGTAACTTTAAGACTAAGACTTCATATTAGACTATTAAACAATCTTTAAACAACTGTGCTACAAATGAGGACAATGATCTCAAAATGTAAACAATGTATAAATATATTTATCAGAGGTAAAAATGTATATTGCAATATGATAAATATAGTCTAAAAGTTGTATCAATACACAAAATGTCCTAAACAGAGGTAGAAGCATGCATGCATATATGATGAAATAACATTGCCTAGGTATATAAATATTATAGATTAAAAATAGGAACATATTCAATATAGTTTAAACTTGTATTAATATAAAAGAATCTATACCAACATAAATTGCCTATTAGTAACAGCTCACAAGTATTCACTCTATCACTATCATTATTAGTGTGAGTAAGCTCACGCTAATCTATTATCCCAGTCAATTTCCCTTTTTTTTCAAAGAGATCCGTAATCCTACATAATTTTTCCCCATCCACCAATTCTATACCAATTATAATCAACCCCTAAATATTGTACCTAACCCTGAGGACAAACTTTTTGGGGAGAGTGGACATCATTTTATAGAATTACTTCTATCTTTCATGGGGGCAATCTTCTTTCTATGGGATCCTGTGAAAGTAAAATGATGGTTCAATTCCAACACTACTGTCTGGCATAATTAATTGCAAGTAATCTCTGATTATTTGGTAGGGTTTTTCTGAGGTTCCTATTTGGAGTTCTGGCCAGAACATTGTAAAAATGTGCACCATTTTAGCTAACCAAGGTAAAACCATATTAAGCTGCTGCTACCCAAAACAGGTCTTATAGTAGTGCTGTCAGCATCATGACATCATACCAACCAGGTGGAATTATTGTTTTGGGGCCCCATCTTATCTCTGGAGACCTCAAAGTTTACAGCAGGAAAATTCATTGTTAGTTGTGGAAAACTTAAACATTATTTATAAGACATATATAAGCATATGTATTCAATGAAAGGTACAATAGAGACAAAAATAGGTATAAAGAAAAGTAAAATTTTTTCTAAATTCTTTCTTTTTTCTATCGCATACCAGACAACTCTTGGCATGAGACAGAAACTCCGAATTTTTCTTTTAACAACATGCTTGGATTTGGAGAAGGACAAAGCTGTTGTCCAACTCCAAAGCCAGCTCTATATATTCATATATATATATATATATATATATATATATATATATATATATGTTTTGATCACTTGTCCTTACAAGACATATTCCTTTTTCTTGATGATCCTAATTGGATAGTTATTTTTCTTTCTGTTAGCATCAAAACATCCAGGATCTGTTGAATTTTTGAAGATGTGTATTTTCCTGTAAAAACAAGAGCAGAATCCTGCACCAACACTATATAGTTTTTATACCACTTGTATGATTGTCACCATTGTGGATGAGTTGTCATTTCTCTTTCTCAAGATATTTTTCTTTTTCAAAGCAATTCTTTATTGATTTTTATGGTATCCATAGTTTTTCTTCTCCTGTGGAAACAAGAACAAAAACCCTTTCCCTACATAGCACATCTCCTTGCTTCCATTGTGAGATCAACATATCCTTGAATTACATCAGCTGATTTAATTCAGAATACTTCTATTATCCTATGTCTCTCTTATGCTGTTGTCCCTTTCTCATTAGCATTAAGAAAATTCAAGGTAAATAAAGCATTATGTAATTATTTAATCAATTTCTGGAGGTAATTTCCATCCCTTTTTGTTTGTTTAACATTTCCTTTATAGTTCAACTTGATTTTTCTGCAATTGCTGACCTTAGGATTGTTTGATATACCTGTAATATGCTTTATATTATAATAAACAAAAATATTTCATTTTCTTATAAACATATGCTGGATCATTATTTGTCTTTATTTGTGCAAGTATACCCATGATGACCATAACTTTAATAAATGTGTGATTACTGAATCAGCCTTTTCAAAGCTTAAAGCAGTTGCCCACTGAAAACCTGAATCAGTGTCAATGGTGTGGTGTATGTACCTTGATTTTCCAAATTCTGCAAAGTGGAACACATCCATCTGCCAGATTTTATCCCTTTGAGTACCCTTTGGGTCAGTCCCTGCAGGTAGCAGTGTTGTTTATAGAAAGAGTGAGTAGGGCATTGCTTTATAATCTCCTTAGCTTGTTATCATGTAATAGAAAACTCTTTCTTTGAACCTTTGCTATTGACATGATGTTTCTTATGGAATTCCGAGGCCTTCAACACATTTCCAATCAGTAATCGACCAATTTCTGCATTACCTTGTGCTAGAGAATCTGGCAGACCAGTGTGGGATTAGGTGTGTGTTATGTATATGGGACAAAGCCTATTCCTGATTATGTTTTGAACCTGTATGAATAATGAAGTCAATTCTGTAATATCTGGAATAAAGTCAGTGATTTCAATATGCAATACAATTCTTTCTGCATATTGTGAATTGGTAACTATATTAAGAGGTTCTTTAAAATCCCTTAGCACTTGAGAATAACATATAATTCTCCCTTTTGGACAGAATTATAAGGGCTTTGTTCCACCTTACTTAATTCTTCTAATTTGCATTCTGCCTTCCTTGATTTATTTGTATCAGTATAAAATGTACAGGCTCCAATTATTGGACCATCATGTACAATTTGGGGATGAGTCCATGAAGTTATCTTTATAAGGTTAAGTCTATTGCTTTAGGGATAATTGCTATTAATTTCTCCCAAAAAATTAGCACAAGTTCTTTGCCATGGTTCCTTGTCTTCCCATAACTTTTTTATTTCATCAGTAGTAAAAACTACTATAATCTCTGCTGGGTCTATACCTGCTAATTGACAAAATCTCAATTTACCTTTTATAATTAATATAGAGACTTTTTCCACATAAGTTTTTAATTTTTTACTAGGTTTATGTGATAAAAGATCCATTCTAAGATAATATCGTCCCTCTGCATTAAAATTCCTGTAGGAGAAATTCTGCAGGACAATATGACTAGAATACAATAAGGATTTGGGTTCACCCTATCTACATGTGCCTCCTGTAATTTCTCCTCAACAATTGTCAATCCCTTTTCTGCTTCAGATGTTAATTCTCTGGGATTATTCAAGTCTTTATCACCATCTAAGGTTTTGCATAAATGAATTATTAGATCAGATGGTATCCCAACAGCAAGTCATAAACTGGAAATGTCTCCTAACAATCTTTGAAGTCATTAAGAGTCCACAACTGGTCTTTCCTAATTTGTGCCTTTTGTGTTCTAATTTTCTAATAACCTAGGTAATTGACAGAATCTCCTCTCTGTATTTCTCAGGAGCAATTTGTAATTGCCATTTTGGCAAAACTTTCTTTACTTCTTCATACATTTTTTCTAAAGTATCTATGTTTGAATCAGATAACAAAATGTTATCCATGTAATGGTAAATTATAGATTTAGGAAATTTTTTACATATTATTTCCAATGGCTGACTTACAAAGAATTGGCATAGGATAGAGCCATTGAGCATTCCCTGTTGAAGGATGGTTCACTGGTATCTCCTAGTCTTAGCTTTGGTCTTTGATCATTTATAGAAGTCTGTCAGAATATACATTTCCTATTTCCTATTGGAATTTTTGATTTATCCTCCATGCTTATTCCATCATCCAGAACAGTGTGGTCTTTTACATAAGGCTCTGATGTTTTAATTTTCCTGGTGAAACATGTCCTCCACAGTGACTGGGAATGACTGGACCACTTTTGACTTGGGGACCTATGAGAGGCCTTCCAATGAGTTTCCCAATGGTATCAGGTTGCCTTGTCTGTTTTTTGTTGATCTGCATTTATTGGCCCAATGTTGGCCTTTGCCACACCTCTACATATACCTGAATGCTGAGTCCTCCTATTCTTGCCATTCCCAGAGGAAATATTATTCCTAGGAATTCCTTGTCTACAATCCATTCTCAGATGTCCTATTCTACCACAATTAAAACATTTGGCATAATAATGCCTCCTCATTCCTTTGGAAATTGTTTCTCCTACCCAAGATTCAGTATTATAGTCAAATGTCTCAGTGTTCATTATATGCAGAATCCATTCATCCATTGGTGCTGATCTAACCTTTAAAGGCCCAAGTATCTTTTTGCATTCTAAGTTGGCATTTTCAAAAGCCAGAGATTCAATAAGTAGTCTTCTAGCTTCAGGGTCTGTTACTCCTATATGTATATATAGCCTTAGTTAATCTTTGTAAAAAGTCATTAAAGGTTTCTATCTGGCCCTGTTTCACCCTGGTATATGATTCAATTCATTTTACTAGTTTTTGAATCCTGTCCCAAGCATTTAAGGCTGCTTTGTGGCATAGGACAAGATTTGTTCATCATAAAGTCATTGAGCATGTGGGTCAGCGTTAGTGCCTTTACCAAGAATTTGGTCTTGGGAAGTCTCAAATCCTTTTGCTTTTTCCCTGTCATTCTAAAATTTTAGCCTCTTCACTTAAATACTATTTAAACATCATTTGAGGCCTGTCATCCAGGACTACTAAAACTGACTGAAGCTAGTCATGTGGCATGGCTTTAAAGCTGGAAGCCCAAGTCTTTATCATCTTCCTAACAAATTCAGAATGCAAGTCATGAGATACTACTGCTTGCTTAATTTCTTTAAGATCTCGTTCCTATACTTATCCATCTACCTTCTTTGTATCCTTTTGGGCCTTTAGAACTTGATGCTTTGCCAGAGTAGATTACAGGGTAGAAAGCTAAAACCCTGGGTAAATCATCTCTGACAGGTACTGGTGATATTAAATCTTGTCCTTGTACCTTCTTTTTTTGCTCATCAGCTCCAATAATTTCCTCAACCATTTCAAATATTTTTACTACTTTCTTTTGTAAAGTCTGAATCTCCTGGCCTCTATATATTTCTAGTGATTTCATTGAGGCACCTAGCCTCTGGTTCTCATTCTGCAAATGTGATTCCAAGGTCTGAGGTTTATCCTTTAAAGATAACACCTTATCTTTGGACATTATTTGGATAGCATGCAGATTGCCATCCTGTAGAGGTACTCTATCTGCTAATCTATCATACCTTTTAAACAAATTTTGATTGTCAAGTTCAACAGTATGATTTCTTTCAGATAATTTCTCAGGACCCTTTGGCATGGATTCAATTTGTCTGTCAAATTAATGTTACCTTTTTCAATAATATTATTTTTTTCAGGAAACTTTGATTTTCAATGGTATTAATCCTGTCATCTAACTGTTCATTATTAGTCTGTAAAGACTGTATTATTTCTAAAAGTGCCTCATTCTTGACTCTGTTATCAACCCATTTTCTTATGGATATAATATGATGAAAAAAACTGAGTCCCAATATCCAATAAATGAATGTATCATGATAATTACATAAGCCTTGAAGAATGCAATCTATGGTATCAGCAAAACAAAGTTACTAAAAGTTTAAATTGTAATGTTGTCTGACATTATGTAACTTTCAAGTTTATTGATTTATTAGTCACCTGTTACAAAATCTGGTAAATTGGTTTAAGTGTAATAATCTTTATTGTCCAGCAGGTGTCATGGTTGCAGAGTCATGACTAGAGGCACAACCTGGTGCCAAGAACAGTCCTGAGCCATTTAGGTTTTCCCACCTTGACAATAGTTAAATACTGAGAAATATGCTTTGCTTGACAAATTAAAATCAAATCAATTCTGTACACAGAGCAAGAAGCCCAGAACTCAGGAGCCCGGAGTATAAACCAGAAGTTGTGCAAGTCGCCACACAGCAGGGAACAAGGCAGGGAACGTGGCAGTGGGGGCAGGGTCATGTGCATACTTTGGAAATTTCCAAGTTGCCACATGCAGTTAGTTCCACTGTGGCAGGAGTTTAAAAAAAAAAAAAGTTTAGTAGGTAAAAGCAAGTCAAGCTGGTGGGGTGGGGGAGAATTTCTAGGCTATGGACCAGACAAGCCCTTAAGTTGATCCACCCAGTAGGCATGGAGTCTGGATCCACATGGGCACCACATGAAGGACACTAAAACAGAAATCCCACACTAGCTCAGAATTAAGTATAATAGAGGGTTATTTATTTAGGGGTAGACTCACAGATCTAAATCCTCTGCTGGAACAGGTAACAGCAACCAAATCCCGCAGCCAGAAAAGAAGCCAGACACACACTTTACAGTGGCATATATAGTATAAGAGACCACGCCCAAGTGGGCAGTAAGAATTCCTACAGCATGCCTGGTTATACTCTACTAAGCCATTGGCCAAAACAGTTTTTTTAATAACCAATGGTAATAAAACATATTTATAGCATACAAAGGGGAATCCCACATCATGTGTCTAAAAAGAGAGCAATGGTAATGGAACTTATAGGCCTGGTTTGTAACTGAAATTCTATTGTGCATGTATATGCTCACCTCACATTGTACAATTATTGCTAAATGTTGTTCCTAGCCTCCCTAAGAACTGTGCCCATATATTTAAACCAATACAGGTGGAAAAAAATACACCCTCTTAATCAAACAATGTACACTAGTTTACCTGAATCTCTGTGTAATTGATTTTCACTAGTACATGCTGATATTAAAATAATCATATTTGTCCAGAAGTGATGGTGCATGCCTTTAATCCCAGCACGCAGCATTTGGGAGGCAGAGGCAGGTGGATTTCTGTGAGTTTGAGGCCAGCCTGGTCTATAGAGCTAGTTCTAGGACAGAAAAGGCTATACAATAAAATCTTGTATCAAAACAAAATTGAAAAGATAACCATATGTATCACACATGCACACACACAAACACTATTTATAAACATACATATATATGTTTATATATATACATACTTACACATACGTACATACATATTGGAGATGGAATCTATTTCTGGTGTTTTATAATCAATATCTTCTTTCTTCTCACAAAGGAGTGTGGAGATGGATCCATTTCATGAACAGGGTAGCACAATAATATTCAGTCACCTCTCATGTCACAAAACTAGAACAACACATTGCTAATATTTGAGCCATCATCCTCTATTCCCAACAATCCCCTAAATAGTCACTACTTATAGCAATGGATCTTGAACTCTGGTCTTCTAAGAATATATGTCAGGTGTTAAATGCACACAGGGACAGGTAGACAACATAGCAATGCAGACATGTGGGAGAAAATGCCAGGAAGACAGCAAAAAATGCAAGTCTACTGTGAGCTAGAGAACACGTGCCTCTTAGTGAGTCAATAGCTGATACCACTTGCAGGATGCTGTTCAACTTCTTCTGTGTTTCCCACTTTTTCAAGAGAAGTCAGAAATCTTGAGTTTTAATTGAATTTATCAATTTCTAACTAGTAGCTTAATGTTTCCCTAAACATTGTAGACCTATATTCAGTTCCTAGACTGATTGGGATTTTATTTATGTATTTGTTTGTTTGTTTCTATTTTTTTTCATTTTTAAGTTCGCATTTCATTTTCCCAAACTGAAAAGTCATTATACAATAGAAAAGATTTGAGCCCAAATTCTGCAACCTGAATTTAACTGTGATTTGACCAAAATACTTACACTCTCTAGACTTGTTTCCTCCTCTGAATTCACAGATTCTGCCTACTATAGAATTACAGCTCTATACTAATTTTGAGACATTATGAGACCAGTTTCCTCAGTGTTTCATTTCTAACACATTTCCACACAGGCTTGCCCTTGAGCATTGTAGTTTACATTATTACTCCACCTTGCCCCTCCTCATACTTCATGTTTCTTCCATGTGATTAAATTCAGGTCAAAGACAGAATTATACTTAAGTAAATTGCTCCCTGGGTACTGTCATTGCTAGGGTTAAAAGTACAGTTAAGCTTTGGCATTCTTTCCATGACCTACTGATGGAAGGAATTTTTTCCCCTTGTACTGTTACTTTATATTGAAGCTGTTGGTCTTCGTTAAAAGTGGGTTTGCTTCAGAGAAAATATTTGAAGACAGATTTTCAGTAATTTCTTATAACCTCTACATGACCAAGTTACAGTCTTTCTGTGGGAGAAAAGATACAAAATGAAGATAAGGTACCAAGAAAATACTGATGAGGAGGGTAAGGACTGGCCAACGGTGATGTGATTGGAAGAGTCTCAGGCACACAAATGTTAACCACTCTTCACTTTGGCAAATCGCTCCACTGTCCAGTCATGATCATCAGTACACAAAGCCACCTGAGCCCATGCAGAGAGACAAACATTTAGTGTTCCAAGTGTGGAACACTGACAATTGAGACACAATGTTGCTTGTGACATATTAACAAGAGTAATACAAGCAGAGACTGCTCGTTTATCAGCCCGGACGTGAATAATCACACAGAAAATATATTAATTACAATACTGTTTGGACAATAGCTTATGCATATTTCTAGATAACTCTTACATCTTAAATTAACCAATTTCTATTAATCTGTATATCACTACAAGGCTGTGGCCTACTGGTAAGGTTCTGGCTGGCAACAGGCATCTTGCTCCTTTGGCAGCTGTATGGCATGTCTTTGATTCTGTCTACTTTCTCTCTATATCTCTGTTCGGATTTCCTGTCTGTTCTACTCTACTAAGCCATTGGCTGAAACAGCTTCTTTAATAACCAATGGTAATAAAACATATTCATAACATACAGAGGGGACTCCCACATCAGAGTAGGTCCAAACTATTGTTCTATTTTAAAAAAGGACCTGAGAGGTTGTAGAATATTCTCCCTTTCCCTTCAATCCCCAATCCACTCAGACTTCCTATTATTGAAATCCAAACTGAAACCAGCTGACACAAAAGATTTAGCATCCCAGTCTGAAGGTCGCAAATCCTTCTCTCTGATTCAGCCAAGAGTAAATGAAGAGCACACATGGACTTGAAGGCAAATATACTAAGTGGCTAATTGAGACCCCACCTGTAAATTAACTAGATAGTGTTCTGGCAAGCACCACCCAGAATATTCCCTAAGGTTTTTTATTAAAATAGGCACTCATCACTTTTTTGATTACACACTTCTCATGTGAGCTCACTAAATGACTGCATTTGGAAAAGAATTTCTTCAGTCACAGTAGTGACCAGGAAAGTAAAACTGGAGAAACCTGACTCATTAAAAGACAGATTGTAGTCCAGTGAATGGCTTCTCACATTTTAAAACTTTGATTTCATTCTTTATTAATGTTTTTTTCCATGTAATTGATGGAATACCTAAAACAACTGACTTAGTCCTTGATCAAGAGGCCTCATTGGTGTGGACTCTGCTGAGAGTCTCCCATGGCCATTGCAAGGAGAACATTCTGAATTAACCTGCTCACTTCATGAGCCAAGAAGAAAAGAAAGACTGAGTTCCACACTCTCCTTTCCAGGACATGACCCCAATAATGTAAATATTTCCTATAAGATTCTGCTTTACACTCCACGGCTATTCCCAGCAGTGCCACTCTGGAGGCAAGCCCTTAAAACATGTTTGGCAGCAATTAGTATTTGATAATGACCCATGCCTCCCTGAGTTAAGTCAGAAAGAAGAGAAACTCTACCTACAAAACCCCAGGATGATGTCCTGGCTTTTTTCTTTCCCTTTAAAAAGTCACGTTCTACTCCCTTTTATCAGAAAGATTAATTTTCTGTGGTTGACGTCTGTTTCCATCGTGGGAAGCTTATGTTCTGATAGAAAGAAAAACCCCAGGCAGCGACCTTTCCCACGCTTTCCACACCACATCCAGTCCCTTCGTTTCTGTGCTTTCTGTCTTTGGTACCTTTGTGCCTTTCCTGTTGCTTTTTACATTATCTTATCACTTAGTTGGCTTGTTGTCTGTTAGTGCAAGAAGTTTTCCTGAGAGTACTGAAACTTTTCCTGAGATGCCCTACTGACAACATCAGTATAAAAATGTGGCAAGTTACTGAGGAAGAAATGACAGAGCAAGGTGTTGGGCTGAGCACTTTATCCCTTCTAGAAAAACAACACACACATACACACACACAACAGAATAGCAAGCAAAAACATGTTTCCTTCACTTTCCAAGTTCTTTAACAACAACAATGACGAAAATCATTCAACATGAATTGTTTCTTCTATTTAGTGGTGAAATATGGACCCTGGTCCTTATCCCTGTCAGCCCATCCATTCCCAAGGGAGAGCAGGATGGACTATTCTCCCAGAGGGAATATTCATTTCCTTGTTCTTTATACATGAGCTACTCATACCACTGAGTGTAGACAAGAAGAAAATGGGTATTTGCAAAGTGCTCTTTAACTAAAATATATCTATTTATATGATGGAAACCTCCCTGCTTTTGTTATCTCTCTCTATCTGGAGTAACTTCTATCTGTGTAGAACAGAGTATAGATCCTCTCTCTCTCTCTCTCTCTCTCTCTCTCTCTCTCTCTCTCTCTCTCTCTCTCTGAAGAAACTGCTATCTAGTTAATACCCTTGTCTAGAACAAAGAGTAAAGATTCTCTCTTCTTCTCTCCCTCTTGCTTTCTTGCTCTTCCTCTTTCCCATTCTCTCTCTCTGTTTGTGTGTGTGTGTGTGTATGTGTTCTTATAATTGAGCTTCTTACATTTGTTTTTTGACTTTACATTTGACAGAGATCTTGTAAATCTCATTTTTTTCAAATCCTCCCTGAATTAATTACACTGTGAAGATGGCCTCCTGAAAAATGTGGTTATGGATGGTTTTATTGACCACTGGTTCAGTGAAAAGACAGTGAGACAATAAGAAGCCAATATTCTCCTCTCGCCTTGAAATGCATATATGTGCAACGTCAAACTCACATTCACTCACCACATCTACATGCCACACTTATACTGCACACACAAGAAAAAATGAAGTAAAACAATGATGGACAGGAGAGACCTCTGTGTTTTCAGTATAGTCTAACACTCCTCTGTTATTACCCCTGAATTTTACTACGTATTCCAGATACTCATGTATCTTAAATGATTGGATAGGACCCCTGGTTTTTTGTGATAGAGAGGAACATTCCTTCAGAACATGATGAACCCAAAGTACCATTGGACAGCATGTGACAATGATAATTCATCCTCCAAAAGCTCTTTGTCAGTGGTTCTCAACCTTTGGTTCACGATCCTTTTGGGCGATCAAATGACCCTTTCAAAGATATGCTGCATAGTAGATAAATACACTGTGATTCATAACAATAGCAAAATTATAGTTATGAAGTAGTATTATGAAAATAATTTTATGGTCAAGGGTCACCACAATGTAAGGAACTGTATTAAAGGGTTGCAGCATTAGTAAGGAGAACTGCTGATCTATATTTTTCTGGGCCCATCATATAAGCAAACAATACATTGATTAGTAGTATACAAGGAAGGGAACCCACATTTTGGAGTGTTTCTTCTAATAATTTAGTGGATAAGTGGCAAAACTAAGATAGAATCTTTTTCTGGAAAAAAAAATCCCTTATGTCAGTTCACTTGCTATAATCTACAGCAGTACTGGGTTCTGTAACAGATTTTCAGGAAATTCATGGTGGTGATGTAGGAATGTTTGTAAAAGGTGTAGCATTGATCAGATTGGAGAGGAGTGAAGAGAGGGCATCCCATCCTGAAAGGACAGGGACAGGACCTAAGCTTCTCTATCCTTCCTTTATCCTGTCTTTAGAGATGCAAACTTTGGTTCTCTCTTACTCGCAGTTTGAAGTTCAGTGTCACTCAAGACTCAAGATGATGGCCATCTCTCCAGTGATGTAGTAATGAGGAGGAGCGGGCCGCATCCCGCCACCCGGCTCCCATTGCCTGGCTAGCTTATACCAGAAATAATCACACGGAAATTGTATTAATTAATTTACTGCCTGGCCCATTATATCTAGCCTCTTCTTGGCCAACTCTCACATCATGATCTAACCCATTTTATCTGTTTACCACAAGATCATGTTTACCGGGAAAGATTCAGCATGTCTGACTCTGGCAATTTCATGGTGGTGGCTCCCTCTGTCTTCTTCCCAGCATTCTGTTCTCTTTTCCCCACCTATCTAAGTTCTGCCCTATCAAAAGGCCAAGGCAGCTTCTTTTTTTAACCAATGAAAGCAACACAAATGCAGAAGGACCTCCGACACCACAGTGAGACAAGCAGCATCATTTCATTTCCCTGCAAGCCTCTGCAGGTCCTGTGAAGCCTTCCTTATATGCCTTTTTTTCTGAGAGCAGATGGGCAAAGAAGCCAAGTGAAAGACCAGAATGCCAACTTGGAAGCCAGAGGAGCAAGAAGTCCAAGTATACCTTGGATATTCACTGTGGCCGCACAACTCAGTGATGTTGGACATCAGCTCTCTCTTTGAAAAGCAGGCAGTCCTAGGGGTGAAGAGAATGACAACGGGAATCTTAGGAAATGTTTTATCTTCAGATTTCAAATATGATAGACTCCATTCTCCTCTCTCTCTCTCTCTCTTTCTCTCTCTCCTCTCTTATCTTCTCTCTCTCTCTCTCTCTCTCTCTCTCTCTCTCTCTCCTCTCTTTCTCTCTCTCTTTGTGTGTATGTGTGTGTGTCCACACAAAGATCAGGATTTAAACACAGATCTGAGGCTTAAAAGCTATTATTTTACAGAAACTGATTCTTTTAGTTTAAATATGAAAGATGTTATCCACTATCCATTGATATATAAACAAATTGTTGTAAAAAAGAAAACATTTAAAATGTAATGACAAGTGCCAGTTATTTGTGAGTTCTTGTCCTTGAGTCTTAAATGGTTTTCCATAGGCTTAGCATTGTAGAAAAAGCTCAGACCTACAAATTATACTTTTGAAAGGTTCTTTTTTCAATCATAGACGTGTCAGCTGCCTAAAAGGCCAATTCAGAACTTTAATTTACAAAAGAAAGAGGTGATGTCCATAAATGCTCAATGACGTGAATATACCACAGTTGTGTCTTTTCAAATGCATAATTATACTATACACATATTTTTACTTTGGTGTCATGCATAGTAATTTCTCCTTTTTCCCCCGTTTCCTTTCTTCTGGCATTATTTATGAAATTTAACTGTGATAAATATGCTTTGGCTTCATTATACCTACACATATTAATGCTTCTGAGGGAAACTTTATATTCGGTTCCTTATTAGTGCACAATGTAAATTGGAAACAGATTCTAAATGGCCAACTACTAAATTTAAAAAAAAAAAAACATGATAGGCCCACTGGAAGCAGGCAGCTGCACTGACATTCTTCTAAGGGCAAAGGCAGAAAAGCAAACTGCACAAGGTACCGCCGACTGTTTGCTATTCCTCCATCACCAGATTTATTGACCTGCAGGAGAACTCAGTGGCTGTTTTGCCCCAGTCAATATTAATTTCTAGGTTCAATAAATCCTGGTAATGAGTGGGGAATGTGAGTCAGCATGTACTTATTAGACGTGTTCACGAAATGTGCCATAAGAAAAACAAGAAAGCGATCAATCAGACATCAATGTTTCAATATTGCTTTTGATATATTTTAAACCTTTTTGTCCTTTGTTTTGCTTTTGCACTGACTATACATAAAAAGGTTTTATTTAAAAATCTTTTTTGAACAACATATTTTGCATGCAATGTTTCCCTCTCTCTCAGGTGCTCTTAGCTTTTCCCACCTCTCTGCCCACCCAACTTTGATTTCTGTTCTCTCTCTTTCTCTTTCTATTCAGCTCTTTCTCATTCTCACACTCAAATAAACTAACACAAAATGGAAATCCAAACAAATACACAACCAAAAAGTTCTAAGACCAAAAAACCTAAAATAAGATAACACAAAATGAAAAGCACAACACATGCACATACATTCACACACACACACGTGCACATGTGCACACACACACACAGTTTCCTTTGTCTGGGTCAATTAATTCTAGGCTTCAGGCCTACTCTGGAATATGTTTAATATACTCAGAGCGTTTCCATTTGCTAGCACATATAAATTGCAAATGGTTTCTTGCTTAGGGACAGAACTCTGGGACCAGTTTCCCATTTCAGTCATGGGTCCCCATTTGGCTTGAATCTGAGCAGGTGTTGTGAAGTCTCTGTGAAGTCATATGTGTATCAGCTCTGCTACATCTGCAAGAAACTTTTCTGGAAGCTATCCACCATCTCTAGCTCTTACAGTCTTTCCACCTCTTTTTCAGCATCAATCCCTAAACCTTAAGGAAAGAGATGGCTACCACCATGAATGCATCTTGTCATATCTTGGAAAGTAAGCGGGGGAGGGGGGGTATGGTTAGTTCTTGGATGGGAGACTTTACTTTTAAAAAGAAAAAGAGCACTTCACCTGGGAATGGCAAAAGTGCTCCTGCATGATGGTTCTTACTGTATTCTGATGGCCTTCCCTTTAGCATCCTTCTACTGATCCCGGAATGAAGCAAATAGCCTTATTGAAGGAAGATAGACTCCCATTTTGCCTCTAGACTTAGAAATCAGTGGCCTCCTCTTCTTTAGTCTAAATGTAGATGGCAGGTGGCAATTGACAATAAGACGTAGACAGCAGTTGGCAAATACCTCTATGTGTATATACAAGTAGTTTTGAGTCTGCATTTATACTTAAGGTCATGTTCAACTTCCTTAGCCATCAGGGAAATGCAAATCAAAACAACGTTGAGATACCATCTTACACCCATCAGAATGGCTAAAATCAAAAACACCAATGATTGCTTATGCTGGAGAGGATATGGAGCAAGGGGAACTCTCATCCAAGCTGGTGGGAATGCAAACTTGTGCAACCTCTTTGGAAATCAGTGTGGCGGTTTCTCAGGAAATTGGGAATCAACCTACCTCAGGATCCAGCAATACCACTCTGGGAATATACCCAAGAGAAGTCCAATCATACTACAAAAGCATTTGTGCAACTATGTTCATAGCAGCATTATTTGTAATAGCCAGAACCTGGAAACAACCTAGGTGCCCCTCAATGGAAGAATGGATCAAGAAAGTATGGAATATATACACATTAGAATACAACTCAGCGGTAAAAAACAATGACATCTTGAATTTTGCATGCAAATGGATGGAAATAGAAAACACTATCCTGAGTAAGGTAACCCAAACCCAAAAAGATGATTATGGTATGTACTCATGCATTAGTGGACTCTAGCCATAAAACAAAGGACACTAAGCTTATAGCTCACAAGCCCAGAGAAGCCAAATAGCAAGGTGAACCCAAAGAAAAATATATATATAGATCCTTCTGGAAATTGGAAGCAAACAAGATCGTCAGGCAAAAGTTGGAAGCACGGAGGCAGGGAGAGAGGTGGGGGTAGGAAGGTGGAGGAAGGGGAGAGGGGGAAGGAGAATGGAGAAGGGAGGGACTGGGGAGAGCTTGGGGGAGTAGGAGGGTGGAGATGGAGGAAAGGTGGATATTGGAGAAGGGAATAATATATCTACATTAAGGGAGTCATTTTAGGACTGGAAAGATACTTGGCTCTAGAGGGGATCCCAGGTGTCCACGGGGATGTCCCCAGCTAGGTACTTGGGCAGCAGAGGAGAGGGTGCCAGAACTAGCCTTGTCCCATAGTCACATTGTTGAATATCTTGATCACCACCATAGAAATTTCGTCCGATGGATGGAGATAGAGACAGAGACCCACATTCACATCAGAGCAATGGACTGCGCTCCCAAGGTCCAGTCGAAGAGCAGAAGGTGGGAGAAGATGAGCAAGGAAGTTAGGACTGCAAGGGGCTGGTACACCCACTGAGACAGTGTGCCTGATCTAATGGGAGCTCACCAAATCCAACTGGACTGGGACTGAATGAGCACATGATCAAACCGGACTCTCTGAATGTGGCTGCCAATGGGGGCAGACTGAGAAGCCATCAACAATGACACTAGGACCTATCTCTTTTTCTGCATGTATTTTCTTTTTGGGAACCTAGTCTATTTGGATGCACACCTTCCTAGGCTGGGATGGAGGGTGGAGGGCCTTGGACTTCCCACAGGGAAGGGTACCATGCCCTCTTTTAAGGAAGCAGGGGGAGGGAGGACGGGTAGGGGGGGAGCGGGAGGGGACTGGGAGAAGGAGAGTAAATGTAAATTATTTTTGAATGGAAAGAAATAAAAGAATATGGAAAAAAAGAATCACATGGAAGAGATCACAGGAAAAAATAAGCTGAAGACCAATAACTGATTATCAAGTTCAATGTCATGAAGCAGACACCAAGTGAGTTATTTTATACACATTATTTCTTAACCTAGAACAATGCAAAGTGTCTTTATGTTCTGTGTTTGGGAACCACAGCTCTGTACACCTATTGCTGTTCCAGGAAATTCTACATGGAATTATTTTCCCTTTGCTTCTGCTACTTCTGACTTCAGACTAAATGATGAAAGGATCCGGCGATGTGCAGCATCCCTCCACAGCTGTAGGGACAGACCTGATTGGGACAGCAAGGAAATGAACAAAGGCCAGGCAGGCAGAATCAAGGACAGAAAGCTGCGATGGAGAGAACTGGTATTTCTACTGGAGAAATATACACACAGCACCCAGAGATGGTCAGCATGTTTACTAGATAGAGTTCAATAGGGAGGCAGAGATATTGCACATCTCTGAATATGGAATCAGGGCTATTATACACAGATAAACAAAGGGGGCAGTTTCTGAAAAGACAGTCTTTAAGCCATAAATATCCAAAGTGATAAAGCTACAAAGGATATTCTGCATACACTATCAAAATCCATGAATGGACCAGAAGGGAAGGGACTTCCATTTTCCTTTGAGCCCCATTCTCTAGGGAGAATGCATTACCTCTCCTTTCCTCCATGAATTTGAGGCAAGGGCCCTTGACATGGCAATGCACATGAGAACAGCACACATTCTTCATTCATTCGGGGTCTCCTACACTTTCTTACATCCCTGCTTCTCGCCAAGTCATGGTCCTGAAAAGCCCCATTTCTGAGGAGTTTGTGCTGCTTGTGTCTGCCTCTTTGGAAGAATCTACCTTCCAAGTGAACTGTTCAAATCATTAAAGAGTTGTGTGGGTTGTACTTTGAAAAATAAATACTTGAGGGTTTTTAAAATCCTGTTTTCTGTTAAACTTCATATTATAAAGAGAAATGCATCTCATAAACAAACAATATTTGGGATTTCTCTAAATCAGTGAGTAAAGATCTAATGACATTTGAAGCACAGGGGAAAGGAGAGCAGGAAGTAAAGAAACTATTTCGCTTCAACAGTTACTTTAAAGTATAAAATGAATGTTCTTGCAAAACCTGGGTATATTTTAGTCCAATCATGATCACATTAAATAAATATGGCACACATTTTTTATTAAATTTTCAAAATTATTTCTCAAGTAAGCATTGTGAAGGATGCTATTTCCTGAGGCCTCGCTTCCCACAATATAAAACAGGTTTTGCTCACACACTTCCAACGTAACTGACAAAGCTAATGTACTCCATCATGTGAAATAAGCCAAAATATCTTATGTTCAAGGTGCAGTCATATCACTGAGTCACCTCCACCAGGAAGTAAATGATCTCAACCATTGAAACCGCGCACATCCTACTGAATGGTCTCCATTTTCCAGGGACTCATTTTCTTTCATATGGTTCTAATATGATCTAATAAAGATCAGTGAGAAAGATTTTCTCTGGGAAATGTTCTGTCATCTATTCTCAGTTGTGAACTGGATTACTGCAATAAGGTACATGGTACAGATTAATATAAAAGGGGAATCTCATATGTGAAAAAACTTGAGATATCAGGTCCAAAATTATTTTCTCAAGAAAAGAAAATAATTCTAGAAATGGAAAGACCAAGTTCGTGAGTTCACTTGTTCACTCTCTTCTAGAAGAAGGGCCCTATCTCAGCATATTACCTTCTGACTCATTGCTGCAAGATCCCAAAGCTCACAGCGTGGGGTAAGAGATGGATCTCAGCAGGAAAATGCTTGCTATGAATATCAAAGGACTGATATTTGCTCCCAAGTACCAAACAAACAAAAAGTAAGTCAAATGTCCGAGGGGAGAGAAAAGAATGTTGCCATGGCGGGCTCTCTGCCCATCTGAATCACGTGGGAATGGCTGTAACTATTCTGCTACAGAACGAGCCCTTTCCTTCAGCGCATCACAGTGGCTTCCTGTGCATCTCTTAGTTGCAGTATGTCGTCTGCAATTTTTGCTTCAGACCAAACCCTAGTTTCAATAATTAGTGAGAAAAATGCTTCAACCCTTAGGCACAAGTAAGATTTCCAAACCCGTGTCTGCCAATTTTTGATCCAATGTACTTTAGTGTAGACTCTCATTCATATTCAGTTAGCTTCTCAGTGTTTATCTATATATTTGACTGAAGAGGCACATGGAGCTAAATAGACACACATGGAGGTTTATTTCATTTATCTGCTATTTACTTGTTAGAGTAAATAGTATCAGAATGTATAAAGCACACACATATGCACCTAGTTACCACACTCTTTCTGTGATTGCAGCAGGGGTAGCATTCTTTCTGAGCCTCTTTGTCAGCTGCCATGTACTTCCCAATAGCCATCTAAAAGATTTTTTTCTAATAGTGAGCTCTACTAATGGTCATTTGACCAGTTTCAGAATTTATGTATTAATGCATCATAACCGCCTCCCTTCATGTTACTGCTCATTGCATCAAAATGATTAAGCTATCTAGTCTTATTTATGTGTTATATAAATTTTTAATCATGTCTTTTGTTTTTTGAGGTTTTAATATAATTATATCATCTTCCTATTCCCTGTCCTCCATCTAAACCCTCTAAATACCCACTTGCCTGCCTTCAACTTCATGATCTTCTTTTCCATATATATACATATACATGTATATATATACATATGAAAATTGAATTATATTTAGGTATAGCATGAATAATCCAGAGATAGATATTGAGGTTCATTCTGAAGTTCAGAAAAGCAAAATAACTAACCACTAGAGAGACCTTTTACCTCTACCAAATCTTCAGACTGAAAGTGAGACCCTGCAATGCTCTCCACCAACCTCAGATTCCACACTCCACTGAGTTCCTATTTCTTCTCTTTTATAGTCCTCTCTCTGCCCAACAATATCATTACTGTCTCTACCTCGCTAGTGCTGGGATTACTACTTTGTATGAGCTCTGTTTCTCTTTTAGACAGATTTAATCTTCTGAAGCCCAGCCTTGTAGCCGTAAGTTAACAGAGATCTATCTGCCTCTGTCTCCTGAGTCTGGGACTAAAGGCATGTACCACCACTCTTTCCTGACCTGCATGGACTAAAGGCATGCACCACCACTCTCTCCTGGCCTGCGTGGACTAAAGGCATGTACCACGACTCTCTCCTGGCCTGCGTGTACTAAAGGCATGTACCACCTTTCTATCCTGGCCTGCGTGGACTAAAGGCATGTATCACCACTCTCTCCTGGCCTGCATGGCTAACAAGTGTGGCTATTTTTTCCTCTGATCTTCAGGTAAGATTCTTATATTAAAACACAAATAATACCACTATATTTAGGTTGTTTCCATTTTCTAGCTCTTGTGATTAGAGTAGCAATAAACATTGTTGAACAAGTATCTCTTGAGAAGGGTGTCAAGTCCTCTTGGCATATGACAAGGGGATATAATTGAATCTATACATGTATCTCCTTCAATATGTGTGTGTATTTGTGTATATATATTCCTAAATTTATAAAAAACAATCTTCTCAGTCTGTATAATGTTATTTGTGTATATGTTTATTTGTTTTTAGGGCTGACCATTTGGTATTGGGTAGCCAATTAGTGTTCTCTTTTTCTGATCTCAGCATTCCTACTTGCCTGTAGTTCTTTGCATAGGGTGGTATCTGCAGCCTATTGGAGGCTTCTACCACCAGCACCCGCATAAATACATCATTCATGTGAATATGTCTATTGTCCTTGTTCAGTTCATATTTAAGCAGTCATTCTGGCATGGGTGACAGACAATTAATACCCTGAGTATCTAAAAAACTCAAAATCTGAAGAGTCAAAGAAGTAGATCTTTTCAAATGAATGGCCCTAGAACTTGAATGAAGAAATCTCAACAGAAGGTGAAAATGACAAAGAAATATCTCAATAATAATAATAATAATAGTTCATCATCCCTATACATTTGGGAAATATAAATCAAAACAACTATGAGATTTTATCTTACCCCAGTCAGAATGTCAAAGCTCAATGACAAAATGGACAGCAAATACTAGAGGAGCTGTTGGGAATCCTCACTCACTGTTGGTAGTATTCAAACTGGGCCAGCCATTCTGGAAATCAAGGTATAGAATTCTCAAAAAACTAAAAAGCTATCATATAAGACCAAGTTATCCCATTCCTTGGCATTTGCCCAAAGGACTGGACATCCTACTCAATAGACATTGGTTCAGTCATGTTCATTATGGCTCGCCTCACAAAAATTACATAATGGAAACAATCTAAGTATCATTTAACTGACAAATGAATAATGAAAACATAGTACTATCTTAATTAGGGTTGCTATTCATGTGATAAAGCAAGATGATCAAAAGCAACCTGGAGAGAAAAGGGCATACACTGTCCATCATTGAAGGAACTCAGGACAACAACTCAAACAGGGCAGGAACTTGGATCCAGAAGTGAATGAGGAAGGCAAGAAGGATGCTACTTCCTGGCTTGCTTTCTCGTGGCTTACTCAGCTTCTTTTCTTATAGAATCCAGGACAACCAGCCCAAGGGTAGCGTCACCCACAATGGGCTGTGCTCACTCACATAAATCCTAATTTAAATAATACTCTATAAGCTTACCTACAATCAGATTTTCTGGAGGCATTTTCTCAACTGGAGTTTCCTCCTCTCAGATAACTCTAAATTGTGTCAAATTGCCATTAAAACTAGCCAGTACAACTATGGAATTCTATTTAATTGTAACTAAAATTGAACCATGACATATTCAGGTATTACATTTTTAAATGGGGTGATTTTAAGAATAACAATGCTACCATTTACTTGATTACTCTAGTCTCACAGCGTAATACAAGGAAGAGTTATACAGAAAGTAGCTTGGCATTGTATTCTTTATCTCCTTTAGAATTTGATTATTAAAGATTTACTGAGTTTCGGAAATTTTGATCCTGGAAAACACAGGAAGAGTATTCTTCCTACTTTTCAACTTCTAAGCCACTAAGTAAATTAGAATTTCTTCTTTTGGAAGAAATTACTTTTTATTTAGCACATGAACATAGAGAACTTACTAAAATCTGCATATGCTCAAAGGGTTCCTCATTCTACCATGAAGATACTTGGTAAACAATGTTCACTGCTGCTCTACTCATAGTAGGCAGTGTTAGGAATATTCCCTATCGCGAGCTCTATGCCAACGCCAAAAATTCCAATCAAGCCGAATTACCAGAAGCTGAATTAAAGGATATCCAGGTTTTAATGGGATTCTTTCACTCTCAGGTGACCCCGAGAGGAAGAGTAGGGACTCTCTGGAGAGCAGTTTAAATAGACTGGGGTAGTGGTCAAGGTTTGGCAGGTTGCCTTTATTCATGTAATGAGTAAATTACCAGAAAGATGAAAAAAATACCACTTGCTAGACATGGATGAATGACACAGAATGCCCTAACTTGTGAGAAAGAATTGGTGTAGCATGGTTATAAAAATCCAGAGAAAGAAATTAGCATTCAGCCTGAAGGTCAGAAAAGCAAAACAGCCAGTCACTGGCTCTTACCTCTACCTCAGTCCGAAATGGTGATCCTGCCTCCAGGAATCTCAGAATGAGACTGTGTCTATGAGCTGTTTTCTCCCATTTTATATTGCTCTCTAGGACTGAGATTAAAGGTGTGCACCACTAGGTTAAAGGCATTCACCACCTGGTTTCTATGGCAAACAGGGATTAAAAGTATGTGTCACCACTGCCTGATCTGTAAGGCTGATCAGAGCAGCTGTTTTACTCTGTGAACTTCAGGCAAGCTTTATTTATTAAAATATAAATGAAATATCACTACAAATTGGTACACGTTTGCTTCCACAGAAGCTACACATATCTGGCTCATCACAAACATGATACATTAATAATAAAGTTTGGCATAAAAATAAGTACAGAAAATTTCCCAGGGTCATCAGAGTCTGCCGCAGGACTGTGTAAAGGTATGGAGAAAACATTTTTTTAAGCTTAAGCTTTATGAGTCAGAACTATAATGGCCATGTATTCGTATGTTGTCCACAGCTCTAATTCATCCTTTATATCCTGCGGGTCACTTTCCCTTGTCTTCTTCATCAGCAACTACTTAGGTCTTCTTTAAACCCTTAGCATTCTGAGGTTGTCCTCATACAAGATCCCATGGTCTTTCTTGCAGAATATATGCCTCAGTCCTCACAAGTGTTTATATTACACTGGTTAAGAGACACAACTGTATGGAGAACATCTGTCCTGGTTTGTTCAGACTTTACTTAGAGTTTATACTAATGAAATTCTCAGTTATGCTAAGTCTCTTTTGCCTAACAAACAAGGGGTGGCAATTCTAACTCTTGAGAGGTAAGAGTTAAATTTTATAGCATGGCTTTGTCCAGGGATTTTTTTAAAATCTTGACTCAGCTGTTTATCCTTAATATTAGTATCAGAATTAAGGATTTTATAATGGTTTCACAATCATCTTTTAAAAGTTCAATCTCTTTCTTTTCGCTTTGATAAGTGTCATCTTCTTATAATTTAAAAGAAAGATATCAATTTACCTAAAAAGAAAAAATATGTACAGTTACAAAACTACTGTGTATTTTTCTCAAACATGGCAGATTAAGTGACAACAGTTACTATCAAAGTGTGGTCCCCAAGTCATCAGCATCAGTGTCACCTACTACCGCCTATGACATGTTAAGATATAAATTCTTAGCCCCTTTTAAACATCAGTTTAAACCAGAACTCTGGATTGCAGACTGTATGCCAACAAGTCCTACCCAAACAGGCTGAAAGATAAGAATCTCTGTTTTCAAGTTCATACTTCTCAACCTTGGAGAAATATTATAATCACATAGGAATCTTTGAAATCAAATTCTGGAATCCCATACCCAATTCCATTGATACCTGTTTCTGCTTTATTCAAACACCAGTAAAAGTTTTAAAGTTTTTGCCCTGGATGAAGCAAATGAATGCCCAAGATTCTGAGCCACTTGACTACAATATTGTTTGTTGAGTGCCTTCATTGGAGGAAAGAACAGTGAGTTGTTTTAGTGCAGTAAGACCCAAAACTATATAATTCTTGGATTCTTCACTTCAGTTGGTGCTTACCAGTGCTTAATTATATGTAAGCAACAGTCCTCTGTTCTAACCAATCTGTTTCCTTATAACTACATTTCGCTAATTTGCATTGCTTTGCAATCATTTGTTTAAACTTAATGAAATCTAAGATTAAAGACCTGTCATCCAAATCTGGGATCATAGTTCATTTTTTTGTGTGTTGTTATTATCTACCCTGGCTAGGCGACCCAAAGATATCTGTGAGTGAGCAGCCAAACTGGAAAGACATTCGCCTATGTTTGCTCGATGCAATGGCAATATGCTGCATGGAATTAAAAGAACTGGTGTTTATTTCATTAGATTGCAAATCTTGTAACAACTTACAGTGTATATATTACAAATGGTGGTGGAAAATATGAGCATTTGCAAAGCAGTACATTAATCTTCACCTACCCTCATCAACCCAGCACCAGTTAGGGCTTTTCAAAACCATTAAGACTATTAGTTTTGACCAGAGATAAGCAGAATAAACAAGAGTTTCGCTGAAGTGGGTTCAGCAGCGTAGTCTCTCAACATGCCCCATTGAGGGTTCATGAAACTCAAAGATTTCGCTGATATGTTTTCCTTGTTCTGTGCTTTGTTGACTCTGCTCCTCCCATGTCTAAAGAAATTAATACTTACGTTACTAAAAGGGCTTTCTGCAGTGTCTACCCCTCTTCTTGCTCCTGTGACAGGGAAAAAAGAGTTTTAAAGATTCTGGGGTTTTTGATTGTGATTATTTGGCCTTATGCAAAGCAATAAACCACATTTTAGCTGGAAACAATTTAAAGAAACAAACACCAGAATAAAAATATTTGAATTATTTGAACAAGTGGCAACATTAATTCGGTCTTTCAATCTACAGCTTAAGTATGTCTAAGGAAGTCATCCCATTAGAAAGTAAAACTCAAAATATATCTCAAAGGAACTTTTGAATTTGATTTGAATTCAAAGACCCAGACCTGTACATAACAACATCTACTGGTGCTGTTGTGAGCAGGAAGGGCAGATGTGCTGTTGTGAGCAGGAAGGGCAGATAGCTCCTGCTCCCATTAGGGCTCCTGATGCTCGAGCCCTTCAGATTTGTCTGAAGATGTAAAAGTTTTGAGAGGTATTGTGATGATCCATAAAGCAAATATCTTTCTCAATGATGTATTTTTTTGGTTCAATGATATATTTTACATGACTTCAGAAGCTAAAAGGAAGATTTAGATAGGTCAGGATTAAACCTTTTACTCTGACCAAACAAAATCCACCATTAGAAATACTTAACACAACTTCTCGACTATTTCTAAAGATCCATATGTTGGTTTTCAAGATAATTCATTTAAATGTTCAGGGTCTGGGTTTATAGAGGTCTTTTGCATGTAAGTTTATCTACTCAGTTCTCCCATACCATAAATACTCTGCCCCTACATCCACTACTAAAATAATAAGACCAACCCCCAAAATCATACCCACACTATCAAGCAGAGGCTTTATAGCAACGTCAGTGCATTCATAATGTGAAAAAAAAATGTTCCAGTGCTAAGGAAAATATTTTATCCATACAGCTAAACAGTATTCCAAGTGAATAACTAACTGATGTGACACCGTAAAATGACCTGGTAGGTAAAGTCATTTCAAGTGTCAATATAGAGTCAGGTGACTCCACCAATGGCATCCTGAAGGTCAAGGTAGTTAAAGCAGAGAGCTGTACAGTAACATTCGTGCATAAATAAAAGCATGTGGGCTGATCTCCTGCCCTTTGGAATGAAAGGTAAAGTCCCTGATGCTCCTGTGGCTGAAAGAGAAAGCAGCAGCCCTTCCTGTAAGTAGCAAGAGGGGAAGAGTCCCCTGTTCAAAGCCCAAAATTTCTGCAGAGGTGCCCTTTGCAGCCAGAGTGTGGCTAATTAAGCAATTAACATGAAATTCATGGTGTAGCATGGTGTTTAATCATGTTGATTTGACAAATAATTAGGAGATAAATCACTCAAACTATGGAGCTACTGTATCATAAAAATACAGTTCAAATACTAATGACAGTATTTACAATGGCACATATTCATTTAATTTTTCACTTTACTGAAAAGAAGGCTAAAGCCAATATATGTGACAGCCACCCTTGCCTGTAAATACTGGCAAGGGTTTGGCTTGGGAACACACCAATCTTTCATGAAATTGGACTCTGTGTCTCATTTAAAGGGTTAAATTGAGAAGTCATAAAATATAATGTGTGGTTTGGAGTCTTTTTTGTAGCTATGGGCAAATGTGTGCCTTTGGGTGGTGTGGGAAGTACCAAGGCATATTTATGATCTTGAAGGGCTGTCTGTATATTGCTGCAGAGGCAGGCTCTTAAGGCTTCTTGTGCTTCCTTGAGCTGTTTAAACTTTTAGAAGAAACAAAAAAAGGGTAGTGCTCTATCTTATTCTAAAGAATTTTAATTGAAAAAAATGTAAGTGAAATGATCTAAGTCCTTATTTGTTATTCTTGAATATTCTGTTATGAATATCTATAAAAAATCTGAAGAAAATCAGGAATGATAAGTAATTGAGTATTTAGTTAAAGGCTAAGAAGTTGAAATTTAAGCTGCATGAAACACCTATAAGTGTATAGTGGTAAGACTATTTCATGTTTTATTTCACAACAAAATGATAGTACACCTTGTATTAGTTTACAAACCTCCCTTCCCCCATCCCCACAAAATCTCTGTCTCTCTCTCTGTCTCTCTCTCTGTCTCTCTCTGTCTCTCTCTCTCTGTCTCTCTCTCTCTCTCTCTCTCTCTCTCTCTCTCTCTCTCTCTCTCCTGTCTTCCAACAAGATTGATTTGTTTTTGTCCCAAGTCAAGTGAGAGGACAAATCATAAAACTATTCAGACACCTAGCTATTGAAAAAGTACTGAAAGGTAACTATATATGGTTAAATAAGCACAAATTAATCTCAGCAGTTTGCACGGCTATGCTATTATAACTTACAGCTGTACTCGGGAGGGATCAAATTACACAACTATTTCTTTCTATTATATGCTATGTAGAGACTGTGAATAACTGCCTCATTTTTAAAAATTGTACCCTTTGAGATACCTCGTCCCTAAAGAGTAACTTTTCATAGATTTTTTCACATTAACTATAAACTATGTTGAGTCATGTTTGCCCAAGGAATTAAATGATATTCTAGCATAGTTATATCTCAAAGGTTTATAAATATCTAAATGAATACACTTTGTTTTTAGGATGTAACTGAAGTATTATAATTTCTTTAAAATTATAAATAGAGCTGACAAGTTTGAGACAAGAAATGAACATTGAGTCTTCAGTTGGGCAAATTGCCCCAGGGCATGATAGTTAGAAAAGAATTTTGCAAGAATGAACTTGAAATCTCTGCTTTTATTCATGCAACATGTCACTTTGAGGGTTAGCACAGTGAAGGTCCTTCTCTTACAGAGTGCTTCATGGTTTTTGTAGTGACTGTTGTGATCAGAAGAATATTCCTCTGATATCTAACATTTTCCACAGGTATTTATCCAAAATTTTTGACTGTCCCAACAAAATATTACTCTGGTATTAAAAAGGCCTATCCTGAAAGGTAAAACCAGGTATTAAGAACAGAGTGGTAAGAGAATTAACTATTTGAAAAATTGAATTGCCTAACATTTCATCATCTATAATTAACTCATGAATGTAGAAGAGAAAATAACCAGTGGATAATAGAGGGGAAAGAAAGAGCCCTATAAACAAGGGGAAAATGAGTAAAAATGTGTTTGTTCATGTACATATGGACTTGGGTATCTCAGTTAAACACAATGTAAACTTTAAAATTGATGACCAGAGGAAAGACAATTCCAGATTTGCAAGATAAGTTGAGAAAATCTATATAGAGCATGGTACCTGCAGTTAACAATTCAGTATACTGAATCCAGTGCTAAACTTACTATTTGGCAGGTTTTAGATTCACCTAAGACCATTCTAAAAATAGATATCTAATTAATACATCCTGAGGATCTTTCATGTACAAGTTAGATGTTCTAGTAGGCAGGAGAGATGCAACAGTGAAGAAGTAATTGCTACTCTTAAAAAAAAAAAAGTCAGGTTCCTTATTGTCAATGTCAAAGTATGAAGGTTTAGAAAGTGCTCCATTATTTGAATTTAGTGGCCTCCAGACTTACAGAACTTTATTTCCAGGGAGCACTCCTTTGATCCTGACTTTCCATTTTAGGCTTCTCAGTTCAAAATTGACTAAAGCCAAACTTCTTATTACATGACTTTCATTCGCTGTACGCTCTTTGGAACTCTAGCCACTTAATGATAGAACAAGACTAGACTATCAATCATATATAAAAACTGGAAAAATGCTTAACAGTAAATTCCATTTCTTTCTAAAATCTATTTAGGTAAAGAATTTGGGAGAAAGAGATGCTATTAATTGTCTAGGATACTCTAAAAATACATTTATTTTAAAAATAAATTTATTATTGAAAAATAAAATTATTCAAATTCAAAGGGATGGAATCAAGATGTGTTTTACTTAATAGCTAAATTCCATTTTTAATATGCACTTCTGTTTCTGTGATAAAACACTCTGAACAAAAAGTAAACTCAGAGGAGGCAAAGATTTACTGTTGCCTGTTCAGAAGTAGGAGGTTTGGGTGTAGATAGAATCAATGTTCTGACCTGGTCAGTAGATGGTGCATTCATAAGCACATAGTCCATTGGTTTACAGAGAAGGAGGAGAAACTCTGTTCTCTCAATCTCCCTTTTTGACTTCCTCCTTTTCCCTCCCTCAACCCCACGGACAAGTCACCTTCTACTTAAATGTCTAAAAAGATGAACTAAAGTAAATCTTTTCTCCTCTGAGTTTACATTATTAGAATTTTGACATGATAATAGAAAGTCAATGTATACAAAGTATACTAATCATAATGATAAATTCCTGTCATATCTCTGGACATTTAATTGTAATATTTGTGGAGAGATCTGGTTAACATGTGATTTAAAAAAATTGCATTCCTGTAAACTGTTATCATTGAATAGTTTTGTTCTTCAAAATTCTCATGTAAGATGAAATTTGATACAAAAAAATCATTTCTTTTTTAAATTTTTATTGAGCTCTATATTTTTCTCTGCTCCCTTCCCTGCCTCTCCCCTCCCCCTCAACCCTTTCCCAAGGTACCCATGCTCCCAATTTACTCAGGAGATGTTGTCTTTTTCTACTTCCCACGTAGATTAGATCTATGTATGTCTCTTTTAGGGTCCTCATTGTTGCCTAGGTTCTCTGGGATTGTGATTTGTGGACTGGTTTTCTTTGCTTTATGTTTAAAAACCATTTATGCTGGACAGGTTGTGGGGTAAAGGAAACACTCCTGCATTGCTGGTAGGAATGCAAGCTAATACAGCACCTTTGGATGTCAGTATGGCGATTTCTCAGAAAATTAAAAAACAACTTTCCTCAAGACCCAGTAGTACCACTTTTGGGTATATATCCAAAGGATGCTCAATCGTGCCACAAGGACATGTGCTCAACTATGTTCATAGCAGCATTGTTTGTCATAGCCAGAACCTGGAAACAACCTAAATGCCCCTCGACTGAAGGATGAATAAGGAAAATGTAGTACATACAATGTGGTAAATACACAATGGAGTACTACACAGCAGAAAATAATAATGATATCTTGAATTTTGCAGGCAAATGGATGGAGCTAGAAAATATCATTTTGATGAGGAAACCCAGACACAGAAAGACAATTATTACATGTACTCACTCATAAGTGGTTTTTAAAACAATTCATTTCTAAAATACTATAAAATTAGTGAATTGAACATGACACTTAACAAATGTAACATACCTAGATTGTTACTTTTAACTCATAATGTCTCAGTCACTTTTCTCTTGCTGTGCTAAGACACATGGTCAATGCCACTTACATAAGAAAATGTTTTATCAGCTTGAAGTTTCAGAGGCTTATTCTCTGACCAACATAGTAGGGAGCTTGTCAGCAGGCCCATAGGCATGACCCTGGAACTGTAGCTGAGTGCTTAAATCTTGAGACAACAACCATAAAGCAGAAAAAGATGGAGATAACTGAGTATGGTATGCGTATTTGAGTCCCAAGTGTCACACTTCTTCCAATAAGATCATACCTCCTAATTCTTGCCAAACAGTTTCAAAAATTCAGACTCAATCATTCAAATGCGTGAATCTATGGGAATTATTATCAATCAACCCCCTCAGACAGGACCTTTGTTTTTGAAACTCTAATTATTTTAATTGTGTTGCTACTTCTTGATTAGTAAAATTTTAAATGTAAGAAAAGTTGTATTTCAGCTCTGAAGGGAAAGGTGAGAAACAGCAGGGAACTGCTCAGGAGACAGACTTACATAGGGATATTTTGAGGGAAGTTTTCAATGGATGAGACTTCCAGGGTGGGGATTGCTGAGATTTCAATTCCTGACCTTCAGGAAAGCTCAGGGATTGGTGGGGTTTTATGCTTAGGGATTGGTAGGTTTCAGTAGGTTTTCAAGTCTGGAAATGGGCTTGGACCTTTTATCCTAAAAAAGTATAGGGGACATCATCTCTAGTGGTGCAAGCTGACTAAATGAAGTACCGAACTGGGAGGTAGATATAGAGTTTATGGTTCCACTTCTCTCTCTCTCAGCTTCATATTTGCGACTAGGGTGTGAGCTCTCAGCTTTCTGCTCTGGTTCTAAAGCCTGCCCCTTGCTGCCATGTTGTCCCTGCCATTAGGTCCTCTACCTCTCTGGAACTGTAAGTCAAAACAAATTTCTTCTTCAAAGGTTATGGTATCTTTTCACAACAACACAAAGGAAAGTATTACCTAAACAGACCCCAAAAGGACAAGTTTCTAAAGTGTATTTTGTGAGAAGAAACACCAAAGCTTCTTCCCTGATGGCAACTGTTACTTGACAACTCAGCAGGGTTAAGGCATGCCAAACCTCTGGAAAAAGAGTATCCCCAAAGGTGATTGTGGGGAGCCTTTAGAAGATATCAGCATTTGAAGAGGAAGATCCCTGCTCTCCACTGTGGATAAAGATCCCTCCATTGAAAAACTAGAACAGGGTCAAAGTGACAGAAGAGTCAACTCAGGCTGAGTCAGTGAGTTGATGCATTCATTTCCACTGTCCTGAGACATCAGTGCTGCTTGTCCTCATGCTTTGAATTCATGACACAACTTACGTCCTCTTTGTCCCCTGCAAACACTACCTCAGGCCTTTGTACAAACTGAATTATATGAGTTTCCTTTCCTTTTCTTCAGCTTTTTTCCCCTTTCTCTTCTGTTTGCAGTAATCTGATCATGGGACTTCTTTGCAGTGTCAGAGACTGAACAAAGTACCTTGCACCTGCTTTATTATTTGATTCAGCTATGTCCGCAGTCCTTAGTTTTTCAAGACATGGTCTCATTATGAAGCTGAGGCTTCTAGAAGCCATGACCATCCTCTCCTGCCTCAGCCTCCTAAGTGGTGGGATAGGTATATGGTACTTTGATTAGCTTAGTTCATGGCATTTCTTGACTTCCTTAACCATCATGTAAGTTCTGTTTTCTGGCACCTCATACTTCATTATGGTGTCTGATATTTTTTTATTAAATTATTTTAATAACACCAATCCAAATTCCCACTCCCTCTCCTCCTCCCATTCCCTCCACACACTCTCTCACCCCACCCCCTCTAATCCTAAGAGAGGGTAAGGCACTTTGCTTTGTGGAAAGTCCAAGGCCCTCCCTACTACATCTAGGCTGAGTGAGATGTAGTAGGATTCCAAAGAGAATAGGATCCAAAAAAGCCAATACATGCAGTAGAGATCAATCTCAGTGCCACCGCCAGTGGCTCCTCAGTGTGCCCCAGCCATACAACAGTCAGCCACATTCAGAGGGACTAGTTTGGTGCTATCCTTGTTCCTTCCCAGTCCAGCTGGAGTTGGTGGATGATATTTTAAAGAAGCTCTAGAGGAGTGTAGGGTGAAACCTTATTTAGCAAGCATGATGTGTTTCTATAAGTTTTGGTATCTAGTTCTGCATCTGCTTTTTGCTAGACCTACATAGCAGACTAAGGAAAGACTCACAGAGAGACATATGCACTGTGACTGAGAAGATACTCTCAGATCTGTGTGGCCCTTTAGAAATGTTATTGCATATGAGGATACTCTTGGTCTAAGGCAGGAGGCACTAAGCTTACTGTGAAATTGAAGTTCATTCTTCTAATGTCTAAGTGTCATCCCTATCTGAACCAATAGGGAAAGAATGCCAAGACTCAAAAGCTGCATTTTACTCCATCCTGAGCACCAAAAAGGTCACGAATCAATAGCTATGAAATCCAGGTAAGTCACATCAATGAGACACAGTTTTCAGTGACAAATGAAAGCTGAGTACCTATGGTGCATTAACAATTACATGTTCATTTGAGAAATATGATGGTCATTTAGCACCAATAGATGATTGCCTTGTTGTAAGACTAGAGATGTTATATTGCTCTTATAGTTCCACCAAAGCCAAAAATAGGATTTTATTAGATGAGTGTTTCTGTTTTTCCTTTTTTAATGCAATACAAGCCAAGGCAAACACACTTATGACCATTTATTATCTGTCTCTCGATCTACAGTCAACTCTCAATACAACAGAGAGAAGGGCTTTCTAAATGCACAAATCAGGTTGCAATTTTCCAAAACCCATTTCCCCTGGTAGAAAATCAAACAGAATTTCATGAGTTATATGATCGCGTTCATGCCCACATTTCCAAACTTCACTTCTTATGCCAAGGTATTTTCTAACTTCTATCTTTCCCTTTGTCTAGGGGTTATAGTAATGTTCATAGAAATTCTCTTTTGTGGATGTTATTCAATCATTCTTTCTTCAGGGCACATTTCTAGCATACCTTTCCTCTCACTAGAGTTTCCTGCCTTTCTCTTCCATTTTGTTTTATTGCCTTTCTCTGCTCTTTCACTTTATTGTTTCTGTAATATGAGGAAAAAAGCAGAGGCATTTGATCTTGCAAAAGACCCCGTTTAGAATTTGTGGGATAGCTAGCAGTTTAGCTAAGTATCAACATTTTGTCTCTGGTCTAAGTCTATCTTTTTTTTTTTTTTTTTTTGGTTTTGGTTTGGTTTGTTTTTGACAGAGTTTCTCTGTGTAACAGCCCTGCCTGTCCTGAAACTTGATTTATAGACCAGGCTGACCTTGAACTCACAGACATCCACCTGCCTCTGCCTCCCTAGTGATGGGATTATAGGCATGCAAAAGCCTTGCATGGCTTTAAGACTATCTTTCTGTATGTTTCTCCAATGGCCTGTTCCTGAGCAATTTGCACTCCCATTGCCAGTTGGGTATCTATTATATTTTAAAAGCCAGGTACTCTGATACTGGAAGGTAGAATGCTAAGCTGCAAGAGAATGGGCTCATTTCTTGCGCTTACCCTGCTGGTCTGGCAGCAGTAAATGATTTTGGCTTTCTAGTTTTTGTGGGTTTTGTTTTGTTTTGTTTTTTCTTAAACTTGGAAAAATCTGCATAGAAACTTGTCAGAGAGATTAACAGCATTCAACCAAAGGTGCCTCGATAAATATCAGAGCTCCTTGTTAAGACCTGCTCTTCAGACACTTAACCCCTCCTTATAGTAACATAACATCCTCTCCTCAGGATGTTTCTCATGAAAGTAGTCAAGGGTCTGGTTTGCTAGAGAAAAAGGAGCAGAGAGAATGACATATGGACAAGAGAGGTCAATGGGTGATGAACATTATCAAAAGAGGCTTTTACACATCTATAAAAAGGTTATAATGAAGTGTATTATTTTGCACAATTAAAATATACTAATAAAATATATTTTAAAATGTGCTAATCTTGTCTACATTGATCACAATCAATAGTTTCTGATTTTTAGCAGCTGGTGCCTCTTTTTTCCATGTCCTAGAATAAAATAGTACCTACTATGCTGTTGTTCCCTTGCCATTCTCAGTCCTTCAAAGCCCATATAATTCCTCAAAGAATCCTCCCTTAGTGTGACTTTGTGCCCATCCTAGGGTTTAGCTGATACAATAGATGTTGAATAAATATTTAACACATTCCTTACTAAATTATTGTGGCCAACAGACATGCCATTTTCAAGATGTGGCCCCAGCGAGTCCCCCCCTCCATGGAGTTCTTATGACAAGAAATAGTTTTTACATTAATGCAACTGAGGCTTGTTTCCCAGTAACCCTCTAGAATAAACTGGTTAAAAACCATGACCTCATCTGCTTTGACTGCCATTCCATGACCAAGAGTAAGATGGCTTCAAATTATTTATTTTCCATTGGGAAATTCAGAATAAAACATTTATAGAGAAAAAAATATGTTTGTAAATTACCCATGAGGTTTGCCATATTTGTACTTTCTCATAATGCCGACTTAATCCCTACATTAAAGCAAATTAAATGTCTTTCAGTAAAACAATTTTCTAATTTTAATGTCCATATATTCTTAGTATTCTAATAATACATTTTTTCTGTTTTATAATTGATGCAGTATTCCCCTCTGTACACTATTAATGCTTCATTACCATTGCCAATAAAAAAGCTGTTTTGGCCTATGGCAGGGCAGCATATAGCAAGGCAGGAAATCCATGCAAAGATAGAGGAAGAAAATAGGAAGAGTCAGAGAGACACCATGTAGCTGCTGGAGAAAGGCACCAGAACCTTACTAGCAAGTCATAACCTCATGGTGATTCACAGATTAATAAACATGGGTTAATTTAAAATATAAGAGCTATGTAGGTATATGGCTGAGCCTTTGGTCAAACATTATTGTAATTAATACATTTTTCTGTGATTATTTGGGTTCAGGAAGATGGGAAGTAAAAGCGCAGTTTCTGTTTACATATAATCTATAAATTTTTTATTCATATGATAAAGTTAATATGTGAAGAAAACAGTGAAGTACTAAGTCTCTAGGCTAAGTCAGACACAGAATTATGCCTCAATTATTTATATTTCAGAGGGTCAAGACCCATTTTCCTATTTTGTTTTTACATTTTAATTCTTTCTTTTCTGTGCATGTGTATATGTATGTGGACATGCACATGACATGGAACAAATGTGGAAGTCACACCATAACTTCTGGGACTGTTTTCTCCTTTCATCATGTGGGTTCTGGGAACCTAACTCAGATTGCCATTGCTGGTTTATCCATTGGGCCATCTCATCTACCCCAAGAACCATTTTAGATTACTTCTGCCAAAACTTCCTCAAGTTTCCACATTTACTGAATATTCGTCATCACTTCAGGGTGTCTTAGCTATAGCTCTCTGGTAAGCACCTGTGCAGTGTGAGAAAGGCCAAGAATCACTGTCTAATGCCAGAAAAGGATAAACAAAGTTACCGCTTGTTACACACATCATGGATACAGTACCATCTGATCTTCACAAAGGCATCAAGACTGAACAGCTGAGCATTCTTCATAGTCCCACAGAGCCTATTAGGATGCTGAGACCCTAAAACATACTTCATAGAGTATTGAAATGTAACAGCATCACTATTTTTATTTGTTTGTTTTGAGACACAACATCACTTTGAAGTTCAGGATGGCCAAGAATTTAATCCAGAATTCACTATACAAATTAGACTAGCCTAGAATTCATTATTCTCCTGCCTCAATATACCAAGTGCTAGGATTACAGTTATGAGTCATGAACCTGGCTCCCTTTAACATTCTGAATAGCACGCAATATGTTAGGATTTATTCAAGTTACTTAGATGTACTATATTATCATTTTGCAAAGAACAATACTACATATAATATTTTTCATACAATTTACCCTGTGACTAAAATGGTAGAAATCAATAAATTATTCCCACCTTTAACAAATTCTTGGCATTTATTTGGAAATGGTAAATAAATAGCTTTATGTAGTTTACAGATGTAGCTTAGTCAATGCTTTGTAAGTTACTGTTTTCACAGATTGCTATTCTTGGCCTTCTTCAGAAATGATTGTCTTTGCAATGAGCACCAATGAATACACAAGGTCATGGTCAAGGTCAAGGTGCTGAGAATAAGTACAGGTAGAGTGCTCATCCACAGACAGACATTGATGCCTCTCTAAAACTCAGGAAATAGTGCGGAAAAAGAGACAGGGAATGTCCGAAGACAGGAACAGTTCTCTGAAATGCTATCTTTTAGGGATGACACAGCTATTGCAGTCACAATCTCCTGTCAGGTATACTTGCTTATATTTGGCCTGTACAAGACAGAGCATGTCATCAGTGAAACATGAGTTAGGATGGGCTATTGGAACATTACCCTTCCCTCATTACTCAACTCTGAGGTATTGGTGGACTCTGAGAGAAGGACAGTCATTGTGTTCATCTGTATATCCACTGGTGAGTCTACCAGGCTCCAGTGTACACTTCAAGGCCCATAGTCACATAGCACTGATTTAGTCATTGTGCCACAAAACAGTATAAAAGAACATGAATATTGCAAACAGACTTGTAAGAAAGATGGAATATTGATGAGAGGGGAGAGATAATGTAGGGTGAAAAATAAAATAACCATAATATATTATTTACATGTATAAATTGTCAAATAACAAATTTACAAAAAAAATTTAAATTACTATCTTCAACTAAAATCTGTGTCATCTGTTTCAGCCCTTTATATATTTTTCACATTAATAATCCCCCCAAATATGTAAATACTAACATCCTTTTTTCTAATTTACATATCTTTTAGTTGATGACACAAATTGTGATGATTAAGTCAAACACATATAGTTTTTACTAAATTTCCTTAATTCTTTCTTATGGTCCTTAAAACAATATCTCAAATCATAGTTGGTCCCTGTATGTCCAGCTCAATCTCCGTCTGCTGTCTTGATTTTAATCAGTTTTCTCCAGGATGATGTCTGTCCATATGAGTCTTCCATGCTTCAGGCGTTCTAGAGCTTTCCATCTCATCTGCTAAGTTTCCTTCTGTCCTACACGTCTGTAAGTAGTCAATCTTTTTTTTTCAAACGAAAAAGTGAAAATGGTAATTATTTAGCTTTTAGGAAATTCAATAACAAAACCCAGAACAAAGCAAAAGAAAAACCGTAACATGTCATGACTGATCATGTCCAAGCACAATAACACTTATTAATGAATATAAAAAATAAAATTTACTATTTGTACTTGCTCTTTTCCAAACTTTTACTACATGGATATTTTTAGAAGCTTGAGCTAAGGGGGGGGAGGTGGGGGGAAATCCTAGAGTTACCCAAGCCCCTACCATGTGATTGGGATTATAGTCCCATATGGACACGCATTTCTATTCCTGAAGATCCCACGTAGCTAGATCTCTTGGAACTCTAGACTAATGCTTTCATGAGGAACACCAGGCAATGTCTGTCAGAACAGGAGCCAACCTAGTCTGGCACTGGTCTGGTCTGGTTTTCTAAGCTCTCCATAGGACAACAGTTCTAAGCTGTCGGCATTCCTGGCAGCCCAGTCTGAAGCCATTGTTTTCCTCAGTAGCAGCCTCCCCCAACTACACCAAAACTGGGATTAACTGAATTTAAGTCAAACTTTGACCTGTACTCCTGGGAGCTGGAGGGCATTGGTACAGGAAGATAAGGAGTAACCAAGTATGATGACTGTACTTACCCACCAATATACAACAAACCTAGAGAAAATGAGCAGGCCACATTTAGTGGCCCCTCAAAACAGAGGCACATTTAGTGAGCCAAGGCCCTTGTCCAAGCTAGCAACCTCAGTTCATCTAAGCCCTTTCCCGAAGAACCTTATTAATTTCCTATTTCAAAAGGCACCTCTGGGCAGGGCAGAGAATAGAAAGAAGCAGGACTTCCAGCTAAGACGATGGCGCATGAAGTTTACGTTGTGCAGAAGACTACAGCGTGAGACGACAGCATCACTAATATCTAGAGCTGCAGTGCTCGCCTGCTGGATCACACTCCTGGAGCGTCTTAATGCAGCTCAACGGCCGTTGCCCAGATGTCGTTGCTGGGGACCGGGGGAAGGACCCATCCTTGGGGAATGGAGTTGCCTTTGGGATGATCAGACGGCACCAGGTACTGATCCCAATCATGCCTTATCTGAAGGAGCGCAGGCAAGGAGTGCTCAGCCTGGAGGTAATACTGGCGGAATGGCTGCAACAGGTGAGCAAGCGGGAACTCGTCCGGATCTCCAAATAACTTGGACTCGATTTCTCGTTTCTGAAGTAGAAGTTTATCTTTTTCTTTTCTCTGTTTCTTTTCTAATTCTCTTTTCCTCTCTTCCTCCTGTTCTCCTAGCATAACTCGGAGGGCTCTCTTCAGCTTCATACAGTTCAGAGCGCTTTTTAATGAGTTTTCTTAGTCGCTGAAGATGATGCTCAAAAGTCTCATCTGCTGAAGCAGGAGGACAGACCCCTTTCCTTGCTGCAGCTTCTTTCCTCAGTTTCCTCAATTTCTCTAAAGCACGCAGAATGTCCACCATTCTTTTAGTGTCCGATTGTTTTTTTCTTACTTCAGATAGGACACCATCAGCAGCCGCTTTGAGTTCCTGTTCCCTCTTCTTTTCCTCCACTTCCTGCACGCACTTCACCCTCCAGCGATCAATCTCCTGCTCCCGTTCCGTGGCCTGCGCGGCCTCCGCCTCCCGCTCAGCCTCGCGTTCCCGGGCCCTCTCCCGAAGCCGCAACCGGCGGCGCCGAACCCTCTCCAGCCTCCGCTGCGCCTCGCCCACATAGGCAGCCTGGGCCAGCGGCTGC
>PVIU01013283.1:0-56639 GCA_004026605.1 Ondatra zibethicus | reverse complement strand
ATGTATTAACTGTTGGAGAACCGAGTCTTTTTGAATGCACTCCTTCCTAGGCCAGGAGGGATGGGGGTGGGCCTTGGACTTCCAACAGGGCAGGGCACCATGCCCTCTTTCAAGGAAGAAGGGGGAGGGAGGAGGGGTGGGGGGGTAGTGAGAGGGGACCAGGAGAAGGGGAAGAAAGGAAAAAAATTTATTTCTTTAATTATGTTCTTGAATGGAAAAAATAAAACAAAACAATGTATGGAAAAAAAATAAATAAATAAATTAAAACCTTCCTTTTCATTTAGACAGAAAAGGGGAGGTAATGGGGGATTCTCCTCTGTATGCTGTGATTACCATTGATTAATAAAGAAACTGCTTTGGACCTATACCAGGGTAGAACAGAAGTAGGCAGGGAAAACCAAACTGAATTATGGAAGAAAAAAAGGCAGAGTCAGTGAGAATCCATATAGCCCTTGCCAGAGACAGACCCTGGGTGGAGCCTTTACATGGTAATCAACAGCCACATGGCAATATATGGATTAATGGAAATGGCCTAGTTTATGATAGAAGAGTTAGCTAGACAGTATTGCAAATGATATTTTTTCTGTGTGGTTATTTCAGGAGTCTGGGCAGCCAGGAACACACAAGAAGTCTCCTACAACACTTAATAAACTAATATAGGTGTTAAAATTGCTTAGGTCTATCTCTCTGAATGAATTGGCTTAGGTGATACAAAGAGCATTGACTTGAAACAAGATAGCATCATGATTAAGGTTGCATCTTACAGCCAAATTGCCTGACTTTTAAAGCCAGCTTCAACATTTATTCATTAATTAGACAAGAGTGGCATCAGGAAGGGTAAAATCATGTACATAAGAATTTCCAGTATATAGGATTACTTGTTCCATAGGCTGTTATAAAATTTCCTAGTAGTTTTTTTTATATAAACATAGTCACAGCACCACATTATAGTTTCTCACAAAAGCATAGTCGTCTTTTACTTATAATAACACACTTATTGCCCTTTGACACACATGATGCCTCCTGTAAAATGAATATAACATATGCCTAATTCTGAATACAACCTTCTGGGCTTGATAATAAATCTGAAATGGGAGTTTTGTTAATGAATAGTTGCAAAATGGAGGGAAAAATCTTGTTTTCCTCTTTAAGAGCAATAAGAGTAGAAAATTTGATAATCAGCCCAAGTCAAAATTCTAATTACAGAAAAGCATTTCAAAAGTTATTCTGAAAATCAAAAGCAACATTTAGGATTTGTTCTCAAAAATGAAGGCTGGAGTCCTACATCTTTATCACAGCAAGAATGGTGAGCCAAGAAAATTTAAAAAGTAGTCACATGAAAAAGAGAATAGAATAGTATCTTGATTATAGTAAATTTAAATTGGTTCTGGCTAGAAGTGGTAACTTTAGCAGAAAAGCAATGGAAATTACACTGAAACTTGGCATAGCTTTCAGAAAGTAGACGTGATTCATAATAGCCAATTTCATAGCTTTAAAAGCTCATAGAATCATCAAATATATATGGATAGTTCCTTTAAAAAGATACACTTTCTATCCACCTTGATTTTGAGAATGTCTTTTCACATTCAGTTAAGTCAGTTCTATTAATCTACTGCAAATGTAATTAGTTTTCAGGAATATGATTTCATGTCACTTTTGAAATCATGCTAATTTAGAGTGAATAATAGCATTAAGTATCCAAACTGTGTACACAATGGCCCCACTGATTATCAATTAATAACACTAGTCCAATAATTTCAGTAATGTAGAAATATAAAGATTTTCATATAATTCATACTCAGGTTATAAAAACTCTTGAAATGTATGGATTATAAAATATAGCATTTTCAAATCTATAGTGTTATAATTAATTTTGTGTAACTACCTGCTTAGTGGATGAAACTCAGATATACCAATGTGTCTTCCTACACATTTCCAGGTTATTGTTACTTGTTTTGCTCATGTCAACTATAATTATATTTTTTGTTCATACAAGTTACCATAATAAAATACCTATGAATGTGTATATCTGTGTGTTTGTGTCTGAAATTATTTTGACAATAGAGTATACACTACAGTCCTGCTTCTCTGGATATGTTAAACCAGCCATGGACCCATCAACATCACACAGGAGTTTTTTAGGTAGCTAGACGCTCAGGATTTGCTTCTGCTTTACTGTAGAAGAATCAACATTTAAACAAAACCCACTGGTGATTGCTGTACAAATGAAAGAACAATCAAGTAGTTTTTCAAAACACTGAATTTTTACTAATATATAAATGTCCTCAGAAAAGTTCTGTGGTACTGTGTAGCTTCAAAACAGTGGGTCTTCTTCAGTTTGGAAGAAAAAAAATGTTAAATTTTGTTAGTTCTATTTCTGGATGAGGATGAATCAGCTCAGTATATATTAGAGTGCATTACAAATCCTTGCAATTTCATCTTTACTAAGTGAGATTATCAGTGTAAATTGTCAATTGCCCTAGAATCTAAAATCACCCAGGAGATAGGCCTTTTGACACATTTAGATTAAGGTTAGCCTCTGAGGAGTTCTGTGAGGGATTGTCTTGATTAGGTTTATTGAAGTTGGGAAATCAAATTTAATTGTAGAAAAGTCAGTTCCTTAGGCAGAGTATCCTGGACTGCATAAAATGGAGATAGTGAGTTGGCAGTCAATGTTCTCCTCTAACAGTATGTGGATGCATTGGAATAAAGCTCTTGCCATTATGCTGTCCTTGCCTGATGTCATGTCTTCCCTACTACAATGATGTGTAAGTCAAAATAATTTTTTTTTATCTTTAAAATACTATTATCAGGGTATTTTATTTCAACAACATAAAAGTAAGTAAGACACTGGCACAATCAAACTACCATAGTGTTATAAAGCAATCTACACTTAAGGCCATGTTATTTAATTTATTAAAAATGAAATACATATTGAAGTCTTTAGTAAAGTCATGTGCCGATTTAAAAGTTTTTACTGTTTTATTTAAATTATACTGTAATCAGTAATATGTATAAACTATGAAATATCATAAAGCCCTTAATATATTTTCTGAATTATCCTGCTCATTTTGTTCACTCTTTATAGATGATTTAAGATACTGAAAATTGCAAATATTAAAAGTATACATTTATACATCTATTCTAAGGTAATAGTCATTATCAGAATTTTTATCTATAAGAAGGTTCAAACTCTTTTGTTCTTTTGTATTTTTCTTTTGAATCATTAGAATATTTTACCTAATGCAGTGCTGTGCACAAAATAATTATGGTTTTTGCATTGGAAATATTTACCATCAGGTTGGGGGAAAATTCATCCCCCAACAATAAACTGATATTTACATCATTTAAAGATTAGGTTACATAAATTTATATATCATAGGAACTAATATCTATATGATATATTTGTGGAACATAGAAGCTAATTAATTACAATGCACCAGAAATTAAATAAATATGTCTGTAATGTGTGGTACCTCATGACTGTAACTTAAAATTTCATTGTCAGTCTGAGCTGAACAGTGAGTGACTTTAGGTGTAGCTTACATTGCATAAGCTTATATTTTATAACATCCTGATTCCAACTAACTAAAAAATGAACCATATCAAAGTAAAACAAACAAACTAAAACAGACAAAAATTAATAAATCATGTCACCTATTTTGTCTGAAAGAAAAAAAAATTTAGGATAGAGAAGTTGGTGAGTTGGGCTTCTATAAAGTACTTAGGAATTTACCAGCTACAAACATCTATTTGCCACAATTCATGATGCCATAAGGATAGCAGTGTGGTTGAATACTGGAAAGGAGTCATTTTGTTTTGGACAATGTTGTTCCTTTTATATCATTACCTGGCACAGAGTAGGGAAAGAAAGTAAGTTCTTTGTTGACATTTAAAAGAGCACTGATCCTATTGACAAGGTCTTTATCGTTATGGCCTTGTCTAATTCTTCTTAGGTACCAATGGCCTCACTTGTTAATATTATCACTTTGGATGGTGCGTTTTTAACATAAGACATGGAGACGGTTACAAACATTAGTTCAAAACAAGAATGAATGCAAAAGTATTCCTTTATATCACTCAAATAACATTATGCCCCTGGAATCTTAATATTATTAATATGTTGGAAAATTATGATAAATTTCATATTCACCTACCTACATTTTATTTAAACTTTCAACATCATTTATATCTTATATTTGGCTCATTAATCCACCTGAAATTTGTAACAATTGATTCACTTATGATTTTCAAGTAGTTAATTTCATATTATTTAAAGGAATATTCTTTCATTCTTGATCTGATTACAAATGTGTTGCTTTTAAAATAAAACGTCTGCAGACAAATCTTTATATTTAATCTACCTAACTGTTGATTCTGATGTTGTTACAAAACTCAGTTCTTTAAATATCTTTTGGCCATTTGAAATTCTTCTTTTGAGAATTCTTTGTTCAGTTCAGTACCCCATTTTTTAAATGGGTTATTTAGAATTTTATCATCTAGTTTCTTGAGTTCTTTATATAGTTTGGAGATCACACCTTTGTCTGATGTGGGGTTGGTGAAGAACTTCTCCCATTCAGTAGGATGCCTTTTTGTTTTAATGACTGTGTCCTTTGCTTTACAGAAGCTTCTAAGTTTCAGGAGGTCCCATTTATTCATTGCTGCTCTTATTGTCTGAGCTACTGGGGTTATATGTAGGAAGTGGTCTCCTGTGCCCATGTATTTAAGGCTACTTTCCCCTTGCTCTTCTATCAGGTTCAGTGTGGTCAGATTTATATTGAGGAAATGCAAATCAAAAAAACTTTGAGGTACCATCTTACACCTGTCAGAATGGCTAAAATCAAAAACACCAATGATAACCTATGCTGGAAAGGATGTGGAGAAAGGGGAACACTCATCCATGGCTGGTAGGAATGCAAACTTGTGCAACCACTTTGGAAATCAGTGTGGCGGTTTCTCAGAAAATTGGGAGTGAACCTACCTCAGGATCTAGCAATACCACTTTTGGGAATATACCCAAGAGATGTCCAATCATATTACAAAAGCATTTGTTTAACTATGTTCATAGCGGCATTATTTATAATAGCCAGAACCTGGAAACAACCTAGATGCCACTCAATGGAAGAATGGATAAAGAAAGTGTGGCACATCTACACATTAGAGTACTACTCAGCGGTAAAAAACAATAACACAATAACATCTTGAATTTTGCATGCAAATGAATGGACATAGAAAACACTATCTTGAGTGAGATAACCCAGACCCAAAAATACGAATATGGTATGTATACTCACTCATTAGTGGATTCTAGCCATAAAAAAGGACATTGAGCCTATAGTTCGTGATCCTAGAAAAGATAAATAATAAGGTGAACACAAAGAAAAACATGTATAGATCCTCCTGGAAATTGGAATCAGACAAGATCACGAGGCAAAAGTTGGGTGCATGGGGGTGTGGGTGTGTTGGGGGAAGGGGAGAGGGGGAGAGAGATGGGAGAAGGGGGAATGGGGAGAGCTTGGTGTAGTGGGATGGTTGAGATGGAGGAGAGGGTGCCTGAACTGGCCTTTTCCCATAGTTACACTGATGACTATCTTGAATATCACCATAAAAACTTCGTCCAGCGACAGATGGAGATAGAGACAGAGACTCACATTGGAGCACTGGACTGAGCTTCCAAGGACCAGTTGAAGAGCAGAAGGAGGGAGAATGTGAGCAAGGAAGTCAGGACCGTGAGGGGTTGATCCACCCCCTGAGACAGTGTGCCTGATCTAATGGGAGCTCACCAAAGCCAGGTGGACTGGGACTCAATGAGCATGGCATCAAACTGGACCCTCTGAATGTGGCTGACAATTGGGGCAGACTGAGAAGACAATGATAATGGCACAGGCATTTGTCTCTATTGCATGTACTGGCTTTTTGGGATCCTACTCTATTTGGATGCATGCCTTCCTAAGCCTGGATGGAGGGGGGAGGGCCTCGGACTTCTCATAGGGTAGGGTACCCTGCCCTCTCTTAGGACTGGATGGGAAGGGGGGAGAATGAGTTGGGGAGTGAGAGGGAAATGGGAATAGATGAGGAAGTGGAAATTTTGAATGGCATTATTTATAAAGCAATAAAAAATAAATAAAAAGGAAAAAAACCAAAACTATAGTTCCCATGATTTCAGCTTATTTTAATATCTGATGAGTCAATATCTGTGCAATAGCTTTTCTTCCAATATTTCCTAATTATTATCAACATCAAATATCTTTGCAGGTGAGTATAAAAATACAAATTTTAATTTGGTTCTTCCTATGAGATTTTTATTTGATTTGTTTTGAAACTACAAACTGATTTAAGAGGAATTGATGTGTTTATATGTCATATGTGTACAGAAGAGATCTTTAAAAGTCTTTATTTAGCTATGATTATCAAATACTTTAAAAGAACTCCCTCATGTATCTGTTTTAACTTTCCTTGTTGAGGCCCAATGAATACACATTGACTATTTCTATACATTTCTTGTCTCCTGTCTCCAATGCAAGTGTAATTTGCTATATAAAATTCTGTTCTGGTTTTATTTTATTATCCTTCAGCTGTTTTGGTTTTTATTCTAGATAAATGTTTAAATCATATTATGTTTTCAATATTTTTTGCTTGCTCTGTTCTTCAGAGCAGAAAAATTCAAAGATATTCTTTCTTCATGGTGGAATATAACTTTTATCAATGAGCAATATCTTGACTTGGGAAGGAATACTGAAGTCATAACCTTTTAACTTCACAGCTCTAAAGACATTGCTTTACTTTCTTCCTGTGTTCAATATTGAAGAACAGACATTTCATAAAAGATTGGTTTCATTTCTTTGTCAGTTGTCTACTTTTTCTGTTGAGCTATATGTAGAATTTTTCCTTCACCCAGGTAATTCAAAAATATCACCAGAATAAGTCTAGAAGTTATTTTCTTTAAGTTCATGCAACGAACTTTTTTGATCAGCAAACTCTTTTATAGTTCAGAGAAATTTTCATCTATCACATGCCTAATTATTAATTGAGCTTTATTTATTTGCCTTATTCTCAGGTAGCCAATTTCTAGCAAATTGAATTTTTATACTTATGTATCCTTTATCTTCTTTCATCATTTCTATCTCTTACTCTTTGTAGCTTGGAAGAAATATATGCTTATATAATTCAGTGACTGGCAAAGAAAATAACTCACAAATGCTAACATTAATATTATTATTGTTGTTCATATATCCATCGTCTTCCTTCACTCAGAATTCATTTAGTAAATAAATGCATTAAGCTTTTTTTGCATGAAACTTTGAAATTTATAAGTTATTTTGTATCTCTAATTTCATTTGACCATCATCACAACCCAGATATATCAGATTAAAAATAAATTCATTCATTCATTCATTTGTGTGTACATGTCTATGTGTAAGAAAGTTCAGGCACATAGGTACTATGACACATAAGTGTAGGTTAAATGACAACTTTTGGGAGGCATTCTCTATTGCCACTCTGTGGGATCTAGGAATCAAGTTCACATTATCAGAATTATGTATAGGTGTCTCTACCTACTACACCATCTCCCCGGACCTGATTTCAATATCATTATTTTACAGATGGAGAAACCAGCATTCAAATTTGGGCAACTGTCTTAAAATTTCACAGTTTGGTAGTGATGGGCATAAGAGCAACACTCTGGCATGGATGACCACATCTCACCCATTTTCTCTCCTGTGCAGCTTTGCTCCCTTGGAGTATAAAATATAAAGAAAGCATTAATATGGGATTTCAGCATGAGGGACTTTTATGAACCAACAAATTATTATTTGCCACGTCACATTTTTCTTTGATTAGACGCACATGATGACATTTTCTTTTCTTCAAACAGATATTCTAATCACTTAAGCCTCTTGAAGCAATATGCAGAAATTGTAATCACGAATGTCCTTGATCCTTCCTTCAGTTCTTTCTTCTAAAAATAGAATACTTCTGAGAAATTTTTATGAAATAGTACAGTTGAGCCTTTGTGTTTTAAAATCTCCATTATTTGAAAGTAGCTTTATATGCAAACTGTAATACAAAAAAGAAGAAAAAAGAAAAGCCTTAGCACAGATTTTTGACATGTTTTAACATTTCATAATAACTTTCTTAACATACTAAATGGCAGTTGAATATTTAACTCTCATATTCAGTTTTTCATATTTATTAGTATGAATATTTGTCACTATTCATTAGGGATTGAAGTATTGGTTTTTATGAAATAAAAGAAATATTGGATGGTGAATTTATATTTGAAGTTTATATCTCTGTTCATGTAGACTTATTTATGGTACTAGTGTGATACTGAGACTAACCCTATCCATGCCTATTTTATCTGCTATTATGAATGCTCAATGTCAGAAATAAAATATACATTCCTATGTCTTTTTAAAATCTCAGAAGATATTAAATTGCAATGAATTCTTAAGGTACTTAGGTTTCAGTGGCAAAAAAAAATTTGCCAGATAATACCACTTTCTTTGGTAAGCTGATTGAAACAAACACGGATTGTTTTATTCCATTGCTATTATTAATTTTCATTCTCATATCACATCTAGCACACTAAGGTTTAGAGTTAGTGGCACAGTTTCAACAGATTTCAGGAATAGATCAGTAGAAATGTAAATAGAGTCTTTCTTGGTAAGATAAAGCAAACCAGCCAAAAAGAAGCTACTTCTGTATGTCATGCCTCTGAGGGTCACAGGTTTGAGACTGGAGGTGTATGTAACTTGATTCTGGATCCAAAAATAAAAGATCAGGACTAGGTCTGAGTGAATGAATGGATGGGCAGATGGATCACAGATCATGGTTCACATGAGAGACTTAGGCTCTTTCATTGGTCTGGTGTGTTCAATAAATAATCAGGCCTAATTTCCCTGATAAAATTTTAATATCATTATGTGTACCAGCAGTGTCAATTCACTTTTTGTTTGGGTGTAACATGATCACCACATTGTCATCTATAGTAAAAATACAATGATCAAGTTGCCATGGCCACTAATCAGCAAAACAATACAGAGGTAGCTGGATCTACAGAAATGGCAATTATTCTCCATAGGAGATAAATGAGGATCACAAGACCATCCCCTTAGAGTTAAGCTAATAATCTTTGCTGCACTACCTGCCCCCAGTGGCAAGTGATTTTAGCATAGAGTATACAGGAAACAGAATGTTAACTGAAAGGGGAACTCCACGATGCAGTTTGCATGACTTTTATCATCCATGATAGGGTAGAATTTTGCAGTGATACAACTATTTAGAGTCACTTACAATGTAAGTAACCCCTCACCTGCAAATAGCCCAATTGTTTCACCAACTTGGTCTTTGATAGAATTATTCCGTGGTCTATCCTTAATGTTTTATCTTGAATGAATAGATATTTGTTTGTACCTCCCCAAGAAAAGTTAAAGGAATGCTTTATTTAAATATATGCAGTCCTCAGATATGACACTTTGACATTTTGATACTTCTTTACTTCAGGCATATAATTAATATGTCCCTAGATGTGAAAATGGCCTCTACCAAACTATGGAACATTAAATTTATCAAAAGTGTTCTGATATTATAAGTTATTTCTTCCAAAACGTGGCTTCCAGAAATAATGCACCCTGGACAGACATACCTCATTTTAAAGGAAACATAGGGAATAATCAACCATCTTAATTTGACACTTGTTGCTTAGTATAGTGCTTGCAAGATAAATCTCCAGATTTGAATTTTGTTGCCTTAACTAATCATCTAGGTACATGGAAAATAAGTCAACCCAAATTGATCACCATGATATGTGGTTTTAAATAAAAAACAAAGATTAAAAAGAAGCAAAGGTACTGAATTTTTCTGAAATCTTTAAGTGACTAAAGGTGTTTTCTGATTAGTATTCCAATGCTACAAACTCTATATTTAAGTAGAGAATACAGAAAATAACTGTATATGTTTTATACAAATGAATATTTAATTTTAAAATAATAACAGAATGAAGGAATACATTGTTCAAAGTGAAAAGTATATTGGAAAACTCTGGTAAGCTCATGAGTGTCAGGCTATTTTGGAAAAGTATTTAGTATTTGCTTGATTGTTTTGCTTTGTTTTATATTACCCAATTCACAATTTTATTGTTCTTTAAACATTTAGGTTTTCTACATACTATTAAAACACATGAAACTAACCTCTTCTACAGTTAAACTAATTAGCTAAGTTATAATATTCCTGGGATCCCAAAGGGCATCCCCTATGAAAGAGTCCTTTTTATATGCCCACTTTTTCTTTGGGTTTCTGAAGAAAGCAGCATAGATAAGTGTAGAAACAAATCAGGATATCACAACTTGAGATTTGATCATAACATCCTTGCTGTCACTCATATTTCCTTTAGCAATAAACTTATGCTATCAAATACAAATGTGATGATTAAAACTTATTATGTACTTGGCAATATCTAGAACAACCTGGCAGACAAACCTCTGAGTTTATTGTCACACAAATTCTAATTGGTCTTAATAATAAAAACACAGAGTCAGATATTGGGCAAAATGCTGAAAGATCAGAGAAAAAAAGGAGCCTCTTACCTAACCAACTTATCAGGTGAAAAGGGACCAAGCTCCTGTCTCTACCCTGGCTTAGCAATTCCTCTCTCCATGCAGCCATATCATTTCCTGTTTATCTCTCACAGATGCTGGGAATCAAGGTGTATGCCACCACTGCATGGCCTCTATGGTTAACTAGTGTGTATCTCCACACTCTGATCTTCATATAAGCTTTAATTGTTAGAATGCAAACAAAATATCATCACAGTTTATCTTCTATAAGGAATTGCCTAGATTTAGGTAGACTTTTAAGGTATGTCTGTGACGAACTATCTAGAGTAGATTAATTTAGGAAGACCCACACTATATAGAGTTCCATTCCATAGACTGAATTTCTAGACTAAGAAAGAAGACTGAGCTGAACCCAAGCATTTATCGCCCTCTATTTCCTAATTTGAATGCAATGTGACCAGCTGCCTCATGTTCCTGCAACTATGACTTCACCATTATGATTATGCTATGAGCCAAAAGGAGCCCCTTCTTCCTAAATTACTTTTGCCATATTATTTTGTCACAGCGCTAAGATAAGCAAGGATTTCAATCAATAAATGATAGATACATGTTTATTGACAAATATTGATAGTTTTAGTTGATGTGTTTATGGGCCTATCACACTGTTATGAAGGTAATTGTCAGTGGCAATGGCAGGGTTTTATAGATTTAACATTTTTTGACTGATGCATAACATTTTCTTTGATGTATACATTTCTTCTATCCTCTCTGCAAAACCCAAAATTTCTCTCTAGCATCTCTTGTATTCTGTTGGTCAAACCTGCCTCTGTAGCTCCTGCTTCATTTCCTATATTTTTAATTTCCAGATCTCCCTCAGTTGGGGTTTCTTTTATTGATTATATTTCTGCTTTTGGGTGTTGAATGATTTTGTTCAAGTATGTCATAGATTTTTACCTTATTCTTGTGCAATTACCTTTTCTTTTCCCTCCCTCCTTCCACAGAGTCCCCTTCTACTGTCTTATCACATACAGGTAATATGTGTATGTGTACAATCTAGGTTATGCGCATAAGAAAGAAAAATGGCATATTCTTTCTGTGTTTGGCTTATTTCATTTAACATGGCATCTCTAATTCCATCTTTAATTTTTATGTAAATGGCATAATTTCACATAAATGTGTTCTTAAAGTCCAAAACAGTTCATCAGATCCCCTGGAACTGCAATTAAAGGTGATTGTGAGCTGTTCAATAAGGAAGGTGAGGCCTGAATCCCAGTCGTCTGCAAGACCAGTAAATGCTCTTAATTGCTGAACTATCTCTCCAGTCCCGATTTCATTCTTCATAATGAGTGACTAAAAATATCATTGTTTATAAGGATCACATTATATTTATGCATTCATCTGCTTATTGGTATTTAAGCTTCCTCCACATCTTGGCATTTGTTAATATCACAGCCATAAGCATTTCTCTGTAAGGATCTCTGTTGTTATTGATTTTGTTTCCCTTGGCTTTATCTTCAGAAATGACATATGTCTTAGCCACTGTTCTATTGTTACTAAAAGATATCATGATTGATTCCATCCATTGGACCCTAAAGCTCCAAGTCCCACTCTACCCCTAAACCTTCCTATCTCTCCCACAACCTCAGTTAAAATCTGAAACACAGCCAGATACAACACAGAAAGGACTAAGAGTGGAATGCTGAAACACAGCCTGCTACTACACAGAGAAAAACAAGAGGTGAGTGACTACCCACCTGGGGGGACATGTCACTCTATAGGCCCACCACACTGGGGGCAAATCCCTGGGCTGCTCCCTCACCTGCCTCAGCTTCTCTAGGTTGTAGGTTAATAAAAGAAACTGCTTCAGCCTATAGAAGGGCAGAATATAGTCAGGCTGGAAGAGATATAAAGAGAGAGTAGGCAAAGTCTAAGAGAGATGCCATGTAGCTGCTAGAAGAGAAAAACATGAATTACCAGCTGGAACCTTGCCAGTAAACCATGAGCCTCATGGTAAAATATAAAATAATAGAAATGAGTTAATTTAAGATGTAAGAGCTAACTAGAAAACACTTAAGCTATTGGCCAAACAGTATTACAAATAATATAGTTTCTGTGTGATTATTTCAGGACTGGGCAGTCAGGGATGAAAAAGTGGTCTCTGTTAACAGAATGGTGCTCCAATGTGTACCAACTACATCCATGTAAAACCTCAGAAAGCTTGGAAATGAATTCTAGACACAAAAGAATAGTATTAATCATAGCCTCTTGGTAGCTGGCATTTTTAAAAAATGGGTTCTGTTTGCTGGTGGTGAGCTTGGGTGCCGTGGATCCTTTAAGAGAGGTCTTCCTGCCTCAGCATTGGTAGTAAAGCCTGCATGGCTCCTTTAAGAAGGTTTCCTGGTTTCTGCTAGTGGCATGAACAGCTCTGAATTTCTTAGGGGGCTGATCACTTAAGTAAGGTTAGTGAGGAGCATGTTACAAACTGCTTAATGGCATGACACATACCCACTGCATGCCTAGAACTGGGGTCGTGTGCTTGGCTCATAGAAGTGGTAAACATGTCTCCACCATGTTGGACTGGGCAGAGCCAAAAGACAAAGCAGCCTTACTCCTAAGCCATGCCGCTTAGCATCTTAAAAATCATCCTGGTCAGAAAAGGATTACGGATACGTAATAAAGACAAATCCAGATGGAAATGATCTCTAAATGGGTCACAGTGTTGGATAAATATACATAGACTTGAGAGAGAATGGAAAAGAAGTATAGACAGTTATAATATAAAAGAGTATAGACAGTCATGGGTTAAAGGAATAAGATAATAAAATAAATATTAAACTTGTAGAAAAAGTAAAAGAATGAGAAAAATAAGCCATGTAAAGATGGAAAATACACAGAGAGTCTAGATTATGTATAATATTGTAGTTTCTTTAAATATTTTGACCGTGAATGAGCTAAGTACAAAGAGACATTTCATTGTACAAGTCACTAAACTAAACAAACACAAGTTTTAAAGATATCTTGACTTCAAATTTTGGGTTGCTTTGGAAAAGAGGCTCTGATTTTGCTTCCACAGAGGATGAGAACCCGTGGATTCCTTCTAGGTTAATATTGTATGATGGTCCAAGACCCCTGGAAAGATCTCTGTGAACATCCCCCAAAGAAAATACTTCACCCAACAAAAAGCAGGAGGCAGTTTGGAGAGAACAATGCCCAAATTCCCTAAATGATTGTTTATAAATGTTTATTTACATTTAAAGGAGGATCTGCCATAGAGATGAACACTTTGCATTGGTATGGATCTTGATATATTGATAATAATTTAAGGTCAATTTTATTATTTGTATATATCTGCTTTTGATTAAGGTATTGTGTTTGTGCAGCTCATTCAAATTGTATAATGTACAATTAAGAAATAGAGGTTAATAGATAATCATCTATAATAGTCATGCTTGTAGTCATGTTAGTTAAGTTTTCTAGATGTACAGATATATATTTCAGATGGGAAAAAATCTTCAAACCTGTCAAAGACTAACAGAATATGGCATTTAAAATGTTTTAAGAACTTAGGAATTTTCATGACAATGAGATACAGCTGCTCCTGGCAGTATGAATCTATTTCATGAATATGATGGGCATGGAAGAGGCTCCTTATGGAATTTGTTAGCCATTTGGGCAAGAAACTGCTCTTGCCTGAACTGCTTGATGTTTTGCTATATGAACCAGATATGCAGGACCCAGAGAAAAATTATTGTTGAACGTGCCTAAAGGTGTGACAGTCCTTTGGGATTTCTGCTTCATGAGAGAACTGCCAGATATTTTCCAGGACACAGAAGAAGGAAACTGATGAACATTGTCAGTATAAGGCATAAGAGATCTTCAAATTTCCTGTTTCAAGTAAAAGTCTGCAATATACTATGGGTCTATCAGCCCCAATTTTACAGAATAACTTTGGGTGACTTTTCAGGCAACAGGATGTCTCTGTCAATTCCAAAGTTTTGGAAGCTGCTTGCAATGCACTTCCTGTTAAATTAGGTAATATTATATCCTTCTGGAGTCTTTGATGGAGTTGAAGACTAAATAGTTACAATTATAGTTTTCCTTAGTTATGATAAAAGTTAAAGTAGATATAAATATTGTAACTGTAATCCTAGCTTGATACATGTCTTATTATATGTAATTTTACAATGTTAAACTTAAAAGCTTCCATTTTATTTGGACAGAAAAAAGGAGGTGATGTTGGTTTCCCCTCTGTATGCTGTGAATATATTTTACTACCATTGGCTAATAAAAGAATTTGCTTCAGCCTATAGCAGAGCAGAATTTAGACAGGCTGGAAGAGATATATAGATAGAGTAGGTGAAATTGAAAAGAGAGGCTGTGCAGTTGCTGGAGGAAAAAGTCACAAGCCACCAGCCAGAACCTGGCCTGTAAACTATGAGTCTCATGGTAAAATATAAAATAATAGAAATGGGTTAATTTAAGATGTAATAGCTAGCTAAAATACACTTAAGTTATTGGTCAAACACTATTACAAATAATATAGTTTCTGTGTGTCTGTTTGGGGTCTGGGTGGCCAGAAACAAAGAAGCAGCCTCTGCCACCTGTAGGCTGCTCCAACAACTCCATCCCATCCATTGGACCCTGCAAGCTACAAGTCCCATTTGGCCTCCAAACCCTCCTACCTACCTTGCAACCACAGTGGAGCTCTGAAACACAGTCTGATACTACACAGAGAGGACAAAAAGAAAGGACAAAGATATAGAACCAAGAGAGAAACTCTGAAGCAAAAGCTGTGAATGCATGGAATGGACCAAGAGAGCACACCAAGAGAGTAGACGAAGAGAAAGGACCAAGGGAGACTTCAGTGACTCTCTGAGACACAGAGAGTAACAGTAAAGAGGAGAACAAGAACATTTCCCAAAGACAGAGACAGGCACTGCAAGGATTATACCAAGAGGTGAAGACAATGTTGGCACCAAATGAAGGAAGATATGTATAGGGACCAATGCAAGAATTCATCCAACAACCTAAAAAGCAACATGATAAAACCAGAACCCCCTGGTCGTTGAACAGGAATACTTGATCACCCAAACCCAGAAGAAGCAGAAGAAAATGATTTTAAATGTAAATTTATGAGGAAAAACTCCCTTAAGGAAATGGAGGAAAAGACAAACAAAAATTGGAAGAAATCAATAAATCTCTCAAAGAAACCCAAGAAAATCAAGAAAAAGCTATCAAACAAGTGAAGCAAATAGTCAAAAACTTGAAGACTGATATAGAGGCAATCAATAAACCACAAACTGAAGGAATACTGGGATATGAAAAATCTGGGTAAATGAACAGGAAATATAGAGGTATGTATAACAAACAGAATACCAGAGATGGAAGAGAGAATCTCAGGTGCTAAAGACACTAAAGAGAAAATCAATTCATTGGTGAAAGAAAACATTAAATCCAACAAAATATTATCAAAAAACATCCAGAAAATATGGAACACTATGAAAATACCAAATCTGAGAATAATAGGGACAGAAGAAGGAATAGAACTCCAGTTTAAAGGCACCAAAAATATATTCAACAAAATCATAGAAAAAAACTTTCCCTATCTAAAGAAAGATATCCTATGAAGGTACAAGAAGCTTACAGAACACCAAACAGACTAGACCAAAAAAGTCCCCTTGCCATATAATAATCAAAATGCAAAGCATACAGAATAAAGAAAGATTAAGTTCTGCAAAGGAAAAAAGTCAAGTAACATATAAAGGTAGACCTGTCAGAATTACACCCAACTTCTTAATGGAAACCATGAAAGCCAGACATGTGCTGCAGAGATTGAGAGACCCCGGACGACAGCCCAGACTACTGTACCCAGAAAAGCTTTTTATCACCAATGATGGAGGAAACAAGAAATTCCATGACAAAAATCAGATTAAACAATATCACAAATCCAGCCCTACAGAAAGTACTAGAAGGAATACTCCATTCCAAGGAAGCTTACTGCACCTACAAAAACACAGGGGACAGATGACCTCACACAAGCAAACCCCAAAGAAGGGAAACACACAAACACTACCACCAAAAGATAACAGGAATTAACTGAAAGTGTAAGTCACAAAACAATCCCACACTGGTTTGAAATTATGATTAATAAAAGGGTTATTTATTTAAAGGGAAATACTTACAGATCACTGTTCTAGACAAAGCCCTCTGCACAACCAGGAAAGGAGTCTAGTAGCCAGAGGCAGAGCTGGAAGCAGGAGAGCAAGTGCATGGCAGCTGTTGCTTTTTAAAGCAAAAGAGACCATGCCCAAGTGAAGGAGTAGAAGGAGCTCCCGCAGCACCTCCCCCTTTTGTTTAAGTAAGAGTGTGCTAAACCCAGTACAAAACAATATACACTAGGAACAGATATTAAGAATAAGATTAGAATTACAATCAGCATAAAGAATATTAAGCAAGTAACATGTGCTAAATGTTTGTTGCATGAGGAGGTGCGGGCTGTGTCCTGCTGCCGAGATCCCGGCCATTGGCCTGCTTTTGGTCCCAGCTAGTTTATACCCAAAATAATTACATAGAAACTGTATTTATTTAAATACTGCCTGGTCCATTAGTTTTAGCCTCTTTTTAGCTAACTCTTACATCTTGATTTAGCCCATTTTTAATAATGTGTATCACCACTTGACTGTGGCTTACTGGTATGAGTCTAACCAGTGTCCATCGTGGGCCGGAGAAGCATGGCATCTGTCACACTTCCCTTCCTCTCAGCATTTCGTCCTGTCTACTCCGCCTACCTGATTTCTGCCCTATCAAAAGGCCAAGGCAGTTTTCTTTATTCAACTAATGAAAGTAATACAAATGAAGAAGCACCTCCTACACCAAATGTTTTAATAAGCATTCTATCCTATGGAGTCTAAGTCTTGTATAGGAAATGGTTTGGGTAGATCATAAGAGAACGGTAACTATGACTATCTAATCTTCAATCCTATCGAAGGCCTGAAAAGGGAGATAATATTACTTGAGCAGGCAGGAAGTACAATCAAGTAGTTTCCAAAGTGAGCAGTATATGATGGACACAATTAGCTACCTGAGCAATCACCCAAAGTCTCATTTTGCAACGTTGAAGTAACCAACTTTGGCTATGGCCTAGCATAAATGACAGGCCATTTTCAGAGGCAGGAAATTTTTTAAAACCATCTTATCCTGTCTTGGCAAGATTTGACAGTCCTGCTTACCCATTTCTGGATATCATGAAACTTGTCAGTGGTTGAGGCATTTTCAGTTCCTTGCCCAAATGCCAGTTTTGCCAAGAAGAAAACAAGCTCCAAGTGGAGTGTCTTCAGTGTTTAACATTCTCTCATGACTAGATTGCTGCTGTCAGAAGCAGTCACATCTCATGTCAGCCCAACTCTAAGTAATTTAAATGCCATGTTCCACAGAAGCTTGAAGTGGTTGAAGATTTCCTATCTAGACAGAATATAATCTCTATGTATCTAAAGAACCTAATTGATCTAACTGTATGTACAGCAAGCATGAACAACTATTGACCTATAATAATTATTGCCTATATAAATTAAAGATTGAAACTTCATGTCAGAATATTAAATAACCTATAAACAAATGTGCAATAAATGAGGACAATGACCTCAAAATGTAAACAATATATAAGTATCTACCTAAGTAGGAGTAATATATAATGCAATATGAAAATATATCCTAAAAGTTGTATCAATATACAAAATGTCCTAAACAGAGACAATAACATATATATGCAATCTGACAAAATAATTTTGTGTAGGTGTACAAATAAACAAAAGTAACAGATATAATTTGAACTTGTATCAATATACAAAAACTATACCAATGTAAATTATCCATAAATAATAGCTCACAAGTATTCACTCTATTACCCACTATTACTATCCCCCCTTTTTTTAAACAAACATAGTTTTCACCCCAACCCTCTATCTAATACAAGTAATAATCAACAAGCCCTAAACAGTGTTCCCAACCCTATGGACAAACTTTTTGGGAATGGGGTCATTGTCTTCTAGAACTGCTTCCAGCTGTCATGGGGGCGATGTTCTCTTAATGGGATCCTGCAAAATTAAAGTGATAGTTAAGTTTCAAAATTATGTCAAGTATATTTGCAAACAATTTCCAAGCAGTCAATAGATAGTTTTTTTTTTCCAAAGATCTTATTTGGAGTCCTGGCCAGAATGTTGTGAGAAGGTGCACCATTTCAGCAGCTGGTACCCAAATAAAGAAGCGGTCTTATAGTAGTCCTGTCTGCATCATGATGTCATCTCAACTAAGTAGAGCTGTTGCTGTGGGGGCCCATCTTCTTCTTAGAAACTTCAAAGATTACTGGAGGAAAAGGTTCTGTAGGAAAAATCTATTGTTCATCATGAAAAACTTAAACATCAGTCATATATACATACATTCAATGAAGAATATGATATAGACAAAAATGGCATGGAGAATGTAAAAATTTTTCCTAAAGTCTTTCTTCTATCCCATACAAGATGGCTCCTGATATGAGACAGAAACTCTGAATGTTACTTTTAACAACATGCTTGGATTTAGAGAAGTACAGAGCCATTGTCCAACTCCAAAACCAGCTGAATATATTAATATATATGCGCAAGCATGTGTGTGTGTGTGTGTGTGTGTGTGTGTAAATGTAAGTGTAACCCATACCTGGATTCATAAACCATATTCTGTTTTCTAGATGCTCCTTAATGGATAGTTACTTTTTCTTCTGTCAGCATTCAAACATCCATGGTCTCTTGAATTTATGATGATGTGGATTTTCCTGCAAAGATAAGAGCAGTACCCTACCCTAACCCTTATGAGCTTTGCTTACACCACCTGTATGATAGTCATCATTGTAGATGTGGTATCATTTTTCTTTTTCAAGAGGTTTCTCCTTTTCAAAGTGCATCTTTATTAATTTTGATGGTACCCATAATTTTTCTTCTCCTGTGGAAACAAGAGTGAAACCCCTTCCCCAACGTAGTACATCTCCTGGTTTCCATTGTGAGTTCAACACATACTTGAAATATACTGGTTGATTCAATTAAGAAGTTTTTTTCCAATTATCCAATGCCTCTCCTCTGCTATTGTTCCTTTCTCATTAGCGTTAAGAAAATTCAAGGTTAATAAAGCATTATACAATCTATTTCTGGGGGTATTTTCCACCCCTTTCTGTTTATTCAGCATATCCTTTATAGTACAATTTGACCTTTGTATAACTGCCTGACATGTAGGATTATTTGGTATACCTGTAAGGTGCGTTATATTATAATCAGCAAAAAAGCATTTCATTTTCTTAGATACATATGCTGGATCATTGTCTGTCTTTATTTGTGCAGGTATACCCATGATGGCCATAACTTCCAATAAATGTGTGGTTACAGAATCAGCCTTTTCTGAGCTCAGGGCTGTTGCTCACTGAAAACCTGAATACGTGTCTATGGTATGGTGTACATATTTTAATTTACCAAATAATGTAAACTGGAACACATCCATCTGCCAGATTTCATTCCTTTGAGTACCCTTTGGGTTACTTCCTGCAGGCAACGGTGTTTGTTTATAGAAAGAGCAAGTAGGGCATCTCTTTATAATCTCCTTAGCTTGTTGTCATGTAATAGAAAACTATTTGTTTAAACCTTTGCTAATGGTGTGATGTTTTTTATGAAATTCTGAGGCCTGAAACATGCTTCCAATCAATAATTGATCAATTTCTGAATTATCTTGTGCTAGAAGACCAGGCAGACCCATATGGGTCTGGATGTGTGTTATGTACATAGGACAAAGCCTATTCCTGATTATGTCTTGCACCTAGATAAACAATGAAGTCAATTATGTATCATCTGGTGTAAATTCAGTGGTTTCAATATGCAAGATAACTCTTTGTGCATATTGTGAATCAGTAACTATAGTAAGAGGTTCTTTAAAATCCCTTAGCACCATAAGAATGGCATATAATTCTGCCTTCTGGACAGAATTATAAGGGCTTTGTTCCACCTTACTCAATTCTTCTGATTTGTAACCTGCTTTCCCTGATTTCTTTGCATCAGTATAAAATGTACTGGCTCCAGTTATTGGTGCATAATGTACAATTCAAGGAAGAATCCAAGAAGTTCTCTTTATGAGGTTAAGTCTATCACTTTTGGGAAAGTTGCTATTAATTTCTCCCAAAAAGTTATCACAAGCTCTTTGCCATGGTTCATTGTCTTCCCATAACTTTCTTATCTCATCAGTAGTGAAAGGCACTATAATTTCTCTTGGATCTATACCTGCTAGTTGATGAAGTCTCAGTTTACATTTTGTAATTAATTCAGAGACGTTTTCCACATAAGTTTTCAATTTTCTACTTGTTTTATGTGGTATAAATATCCATTCTAAAATAATATCTTCCCTCTGCATTAAAATTCCTGTAGGAAAAATTCTGGAAGGCAATATGACTAGGATACAACTAAGATTTGGATTCACCCTATCCAGATGTGCCTCCTGTCATTTGTCCTCAACCATTGTCAGTTCCTTTTCTACTTCAGATGTTAAATCTCTGGGACTATTCAAATATTTATCATCATCTAAGGTTTTGTTTAAATGAATTATTAACCCAGGTGTTATGCCAACATCTGTTCATAAACTGGAAATGTCTTCTAACAATTTTTGAAAGTCATTATGAGTCTGTAACTGATCTCTCCTAATTTGTGCCTTTTGTGTTCTAATTCTCTGTAAACCTATTCTGTAACCTAGGTAATTAACAGAATCTCCTCTTTGTATCTTTTCAGGAGAAATTTGTAATCCCCATTTAGGCAAGACTTTCTTTAGTTCTTCAAAGATCCTTTCTAAAGTATCTTTAGTTGAATAAGATAACAAAATATCATCCATGTAATTATAAATTATAGAATTAGGAATTTGCTTATGAATTATTTCCAAGGGCTGACTTACAAAATTATCGGCACAATATGAGACTATTGAGCATCCCCTGTGGGAGGATAGTCCATTGATATCTCCTAGTATGCTGAGAATTATTATCAGTAGGCACTGTGAAGGCAAATTTTTCTCTATCCTTTTCTTGTAAATGTATAGTGAAAAAAACAATCTTTCAAATCAATAACTATAAGAGGCCATCCTTTTGGTAATAGAGAAGGCAAAGGAATTCCAGATTGTCGAGGACCCATAGGTTGAATTATCTTGTTGACAGCTCTTAGATCTGTTACCATTCTCCATGTACCAGATTTCTTTTTTACAACAAACACAGGACAATTCCAAGGGATGGTTGATTCTTAAATACGGTGAGCATCTAGTTGCTCTTGTACCTTCTTAGGCTATTCACCAGCCCCAATAATTTCCTCAATCATTTCAAATCTTTTTATCATTGTCTCTCATAAATCCTGAATCTCCTGACCTGCATATATTTCTAGTGATTTCACTAAGGTATTAATTTTTGGTCCCCATTCTGCACCTGTGATTAAAAGGTTTTAATGTTTCCCTTCAAAGATAACATGTCCTCCTTGAACTTTTCTTGGATATCATGTAGATTGCCTTCCTGGAGGTACATTCAGTCTGTTACCTTATCAAAATTTTGTGATAACATCTGAACGTCAAATTCAACATTATGAACCCTTTCAGGTAACTTCCTAATACCCTTGTATATGGAGTCAATTTTGTCTATCATAGTATCCACTTGTTTTGATAACCTCTGGTTTTCAATAATTTTAATCCTTTCAATTATCCGTTCATTATTAGTTCATAAAGATTGTATCGTTCCTTAATGATAGAATATGGAGAAGAAAACTGAAACCTAGTAAACAGTAAATTGAGGCATCCCCATAGTCATATAAACCTTGCATGATATAATCCATTGTATTAGTAAACAAAGCAGTAAAAGTTGCAAAGGAAATGAAAACTGCCATATTACCTATTATCCAGCAGGTGGCATTGTTGCCAAGTCACAACTAGAACCAATGCAAAGGTGCCAGAAAAAGGGTCCTGTTTCAGTGTCTGCCTTAGTATTTATTAAAGACTGGGAAATATGAGTTGCTCAACAAAGTAAATGTAATTAAATCAATTCCATACATGGAACCAGAAACCCAGAATCTAGGGGTAGAAAACAGCAACCTGGAAGCTGCGTATGCCTCCACATGACAAAGAGTTTTCCCAAGGGATTGTAGTGTTAGGCAACCACTTGCACCGCAAGGGGGATTTAAAAACCACTCAGAAAAGAGCAAACCAGTTGGGCAGAGACTGTCTGGGCCCATGGAGCCTGGGAGGCATGGAGTTTAAGTCCACATGGAGAGGCAAACAATAAGGGTGCATGGGGAGTTGAAGCCAATCCGAGACGTGCTAAGGTAGCACTTGTGACAAACTGAGCTGGGGACTAGCACCTGAGCTGGGGGGCGTTCTAAAACCAAATGTTTGGCACCAGATGAAGGCATAAGTCACAAAACAATCCCACATCAGTTTGGAATTATGATTAATAAAAGGGTTATTTATTTAAAGGGAAAAACTTACAGATCACTGTCCTAGACAATAGCCCTCTGCAGGACCAGGAAAGGAGTCTAGTAGCAGGAAGTGGAGCCAGAAGCCAGAGAGTGAGCACATGGCTACTGCTGCTTTCTAAAGCAAAAGAGACCATGACCAAGTGGGCTGGTATCTCAAAGGCTATTGGCTGAAGGAGTGGAAGGAGCTCCCACAGCAATTAACAATACTTGTCATTTATATCTCTTAATATCAATGGACTCAGTAAAAAGACACAGCCTAACTGAGTTGATACAAAAGTAAAATCCATCCTTCTGCTGTATACAAGAAACACACCTCAATCTCAAAGACAGACATTATCTCAGAGTGAAGGATAGGGAAAAGATTTTCTAATCTCATGGACCTAAGAAACAAGAGGGTGTAGCTACCCTAATATGTAACAAAATAGACTTCAAACTAAAATCAATCACAAGAAATGGAGAAGGACACTTTATATTCGTCAAAGGAACAATCAATCAAGATGAAGTCTCAATCCTGAACATCTATTCCCCAAATACAAGAGCACCCACATATGTAAAAGAATCATAACTAAAGAAACATTACTAAACATTACTAAATCACACATCCAATCCCAAACATTGATAGTAGAAGACTTTAATACCCCACTCTCCCCAAAGGGCAAGTCAGAAACATAACAAAGAAATAAGTGAACTGAAGTTTTTACTGAAATAGACTTAACAAACAACTATAGAACACTCTACCCAAACATAAAAGAATATACCTTCTTTTCAGCACCTCATAGTACCTTCTCTAAAATTGACCACATACTCAGTAACAAAGCAAACTTCAACAGATATAAAATATTGGAGTAGCCCCCTGTATCTCATTGGATCACCGTGGTTTAAAGTTAGAATTTAACAATAATACTAATTGCAGAAAGCCTACAAACTCATGGAAATTGAACAGTACTCTATTGAACCACCCCAGGGTCAAGAAAAAGTAAAGAAAAGAAATAAAAGACTTCCTAGAATTCAATGAAAATGAACACACAATGTACTCAAATCTATGGGACACTGTAAAGGAACGCTAAAAGAAAGTTCATAGCACTAACTGCCTACATAAAGAAAGTGGAAAAATCTCACACTAGTGACACCTGAAAGCTCTACAACAAAAAGAATTAGACTCACCCAGGAGTAGTAAATGACAAGAAAAAAGTCAAATTGAGGGCTTAAAATAATAAAATAGAAACAAAGCAAACAATGCAAAGGATTAATGAAACAAAGCACTGGTTCTTTAAGAAAATGAACAAGATAGAAAAACCCTTATCCAAACTAGTTTAAAGGCAGAGAGAGAACATTCAAATGAGCAAAATCAGAAATAAAAATGGTGATATAGCAAGAGACACTGAGGAAATCCAGAGAATCATTAAGGCTTACTACAAATACCTATATTCCACAAAACTGGAAAATCTAAAAAAATGAGCAATTTCCTGGGTAGGTACCATACACCAAAATTAAATTATGTGAACAATTTAAATAGACCTATAACTGGCAAGAAAATAGAAGCCATCATCAAAAGCCTCTCAACCATAAAAAGTCCATGGCAGGATGGTTTCAGAGCAGGATTCTACCAGAACTTCAAAGAAGAGCTAATACTTATAATCCTCAAAGTATTCCACACAATAGAAACAGAAGGAACATTGCCAAACTCTTTTTATGAGGCTACAGTTACCCTGATAACAAAATCACATAGTCACTCAACCAAGAAAGAGAATTACAGGCCAATCTTACTCATGAACATAGGTGCAGAAATATTCAATAAAATACTGGCAAATTGAATCCAAGAACATATCAAAATGTCATGTCCCATGATGAAGTTGGCTTCATATCAGAGATGCAGTCATGGTTCAACATATGAAAATATATCAATATTATCCACCATATAAATAATCTGAAAGAAAAATCCATATGATTATCTCATTAGATGGTGAAAAAGTATCCATCAAAATATTACACCACTTCATGAAAAAGGTCTTAGAGAGATCAAGGATACAAGGAACATATCTAAACATAAAAGTTAACAGCCAACATCAAATTAAATGGAGAGAAACTCAAAATGATCCCACTAAGATCAGGGACAAGGATGTCCACTATCTCCATATCTACTCAACATAATTCTTTTAAGGGGAACACGAATCAAATAATCTCACACTATCTCCAAATAGAGTCTAATAATGGGGTCCTTATTAAAGGGGAGATTGACAGATCATAATAGGGAACAGGAATGGGATTCAGCATCCATTTGTGAGAACGGGGACAGAGAGAGAGAGAAAGAGAAAGAGGTCCTGTGCATTTTTGGTACCCAAGGCCATGCCCAAATTTGTCCAGCCTCTCAAATACCATTGGCTGAAGGAGGGTTTCCATCACCTCCCCCTTTGGTCTAAATAAAAGAGTTTAAAACCCAATATGAAACTGTATAAAATAAGAATGCATATCAAGTATAAAAATTAGAATTACAACCAGCATAAACAGTATTAAGAAGCATATGCTAAATGTTTCAGTAATTATTTCATCCTAGGGAGTCTGTCTTATATTAGAAATGTCTTGGCTAAGTTATAAGATGAAAGTAACTATGACTATCTAGTCTTCAACCCCATTGCAGACCTGAGAAGGTAGATAATATTACTTAAGTAGGCAGGAAGTACAATCAGGTAGCTTCCAAAATATGCAGTAGGTGACAGAGACAACTGGCTACCTGGACAATCACCCAAAGTTTCATTTGCAACATTGGAGCAACCAACTTTGGCTAAGGCCTAGAGTAACTGACAGATCATTTTCAGAGGCAGGTATGTTTTCAAAACTGTCTTACCTTGTCTTGGCAAGGTTTGGCTGGCAGTCTTTTTCTTTATATCCTGCTTGGCCTGTTTGGACCCCATGCATTTTGTCAGTGGTTGAGGCATAGACAGTTCTTTGCCCAAAGTCCAGTTGTTCTAAGAAGCAAACACGCTCCAAGTGGAGTGTCTTCTGTGATCAAACTTCTCTTGGGAATAGATCAGTACTGCCAGGAGCATTTGGGTCTCACATCAACAGAACCCTAAATTATTTAAATGCCATATTCTATAGTTCTTTGAAGTGGTTGAAGATTACCTATCTATGTTGAATACAATCTCTATGTATCAAAAGAACCTGATTAGTCTAACTATAAGTTTGACAAACTAGATGACTATTGACCTATAATACTTAATACCAGTATAACTTAAAAACTAAGACTTCATATTAGAATATTAAACAATCTTTAAACAACCGTGCAGCAAATAACCACAAAATGTAAACCATGTATAACTATCTTGATCTGATATAGAAATGTATAATGCAATATGAAAAATATATCCAAAAATTGTTTCAATATACAAAATGTCTTAAAAGAGGTAGAAGCATGCATGTGAACAATATGACAAAATAGCTTTTTCTAGGTATGCAATATTGTAAACAGAAATAGTATATTCCATTTAACAAATATAATTTGAATTTGTATCAATATACAAGAACCTATACAAATGTAAATTGCTTATAAACAATAGCTCAGAAGTATTTACTCTATTACTCACTATTATTATTAGTGTGAGTAAGCTCACACTAATCTACCTATTTTCCCATTTAATACTTCCAGAGGCATCACCATCCCCGACATAAAGCTATATTAGAAAGCTACAGTAATGAACACAGCTTGTTATTGTCATAAAAACAGATATGTTGACAAATGCAATTGAATCTAAGGCCTGGATATTAATCCACACACCTATGAACACCTGATTTTTGACAAAGAAGCTAAAATTATACAATGGAAAAAAGAAAGTATCTTCAACAAATGGTGCTGTCATAACTGGATGTCAACATGTAGAAGAATGAAAATAGATGCATATCTATCCCCATGTACAAAATTCAAATCCCAATGTGATGCTTTAAAAAATCCCTTACCATTTCAGAATTAAAATAATAAAAGGTATATTTATTTAAGGGGGAAACTTATAGATCACCATTCTAAAAATAGTCCTCTGAGTGCAAACAGGAACAGAGTCTCGTAGCTGGGATAGGAGCCAGAAGCAAGAGAGTGGGCACATGGTTCCTGTTGCTTTTTAAACTATAAGAGACCACACCCAAGTGGGCTGGTATTTTAGAGGCTATTGGCTGAAGGAGCAGAATGTGCTCCCATAGCACTTTCCCTTTTTGTTTAAGTAAGAGGGTTCCAAAACCAATATGAAACTATATACACTAGGAATAGATATCAAGTATAAGATTAGAATTACAACCAGCATAAACAATATTAAGCAAGGAACATATGCTAAATGTTTTAATAAACATTCTATCCTACAGAGTCAAAGTCTTGCGTAGGAAATAGGTTGGCTAGATCATAAGAGTAGAGTAACTATGACTATTTAATTTTCAACCCCATTGAAGGCCTGAGAAGGGAGATAATATTACTTGAGTAGGCAGGAAGTAAAATCAAGTAGCTTCCAAAATAAGCAATATATGATGGAGACAATTAGCTGACTGAACAACCACCAAGGTCTTATTTTGCAATGTTGAAGTAACCAACTTTGGCTAAGGCCTAGTGTAACTGACAGACCATTTTCAGAGGCAGAAAAATTTTCAAAAGTGTCTTACCCTGTCTTGGTAAATTTTGACAGGTTAAGTCTATCACTGTTGAGATGATTGCTATTAATTTCTCCCAAAAAATTAGCACAAGCCCTTTGCCAGGGCTCACTGTCTTCCTATAAATTTTTATTTCATGAGCAGTAAAAGGCACTATAATCTCAGCTGGGTCTATACCTGCTAATAGATGAAGTCTCAACTTACCTTTTATAATTAATTCAGAGACTTCTTCCACATAAGTTTTTAATTTTTTTATTTGGTTTATGTGCTAGAAAGATCCATTCTAAGATAATATCATCCCTCTGTATTAAAATTCCTTTAGGAGAAATTCTGGGAGGCAAGATGACTAGAATGAAATTAAGATTTGGATTCACCCTATCCACATGTGCCTCCTGTAATTTCTCCTCAACAAACATCAATTCCTTTTCCACTTCAGCTGTTAATTCTCTGGGACTATTCAAGTCTTTATCACCATTCTTGTACAGCTTAAATTGCTGGAGACCTTCGTCTATAGTCCCTTATAAAATCCTTCCCAGAATTATGAGTTTCTGGGACTGCAGGAATGGTAATCTGGATATTCCATTGCTACAGCACTTTATGACCCCATGAATTCACTGTAATATTAGCTACATATGGCCTCAACTTTCATCTCTTTCCTGCTGGCCCCATGCATTCAACCCATCTCATGCTTTGTTTCACTTGAGATTGGGTTCTAATTCCTAGTAATTGAACATCTGCCTCTTAAAGAGGCCAATTTGGATTCCAAGACTCTGCAGTAATGATACTCACATCTGCACCTGTGTCTATCAAACCCACAATTACAATGCCATTTATACATATTCTTACCTTTGGTCTCTGATCATTTATAGAAGTCTGCCAGAATATATGTTTCCTATTTCCTTTTGGAATTTTTATTTTATCCTCCATGTTTATTCCATCATCTAGAATAGTATGTTTTTTTACAGAAGGCTCCAGATATTTTAATTTTCCTGGTTATACATGTCCTCAATAGTAACTGGGAATGACTGGACCACTTTTGACTTGGAGGCCTGCAAGAGTTCCCCCAAGGAGTTTCCTCATGATATTGGTTTGCCTTGTCTGTCTTTTGTTGATCTGCATTCATTGGTCCAATGTTGGCCTTTGTTATACCTTCTACATATACTTGAAGGCTGTGTCTTCCTATTCTTGCCATTCTCAGAGAAGATATTATTCCTAGGAATTCCTTGTCTACAATCCCTTCTCAGATGTTCTACTCTCCTACAATTAAAATATTTGGCATTTTGTTGTCTCCTCATTCGTTTGGAAATTGCTTCTCCTATCCAAGATTCACTATTATAGTCAAATGTCCCAATGTTCATTGTGTGCAGAATCCATTCATCCACACCTGCTGTTCTAACCTTTAAAGGACCGAGTAACTTTTGCATTCTAAGTTGTCATTTTGAAAAGCCAGAGATTAAATAAGTATTCATTTAGCATCTGGAACTGTTGTACAGCCTTGGGCAATCTTTGTAAAAAGTCATTAAAGGGTTCCCTCTGGCCCTGTTAACCCTGGTATATGATTCAATTCATTTTTCTAGTTCTTGAATCTTGTCTCAAGCATTTAAGGCTGCTTTGTGGCATAGGGACAAGATTTGTTCATTGTAAAGAGCTTAGACCTGTGGGTCAACATAAGTGTCCTCACCAAGTATATGATCTGGAAAGTCTCAAGTCCTTTTGCTTTTCCCTGTTGTTCAAAAATTTTAGCCTCTTCTCTAAAATAGCATTTAAAAATCAGTTGAGGCTCATCATCCAGTGGTGTAGGAGGTCCTTCTGTTTAATGTGTTGCTTTCATTGGTTGAATAAAGAAATTTCCTTGGACTTTTGATAGGGCAGAACTTAGGTAGGCATGGAGAAGACAGAACTGAATGCTGGGAAGAAGGGCAGAGAGAGAGAGAGAGAGACGCCATGGAGCCACCAGGTCAGACATGCTAAAACTTTCCTGGTAAGCCACAACCTTGTGGTGATATACAGATTCATAGAAATGGGTTAAATTAAGATGTAAGAATTAGCCAATACAAAACTAGAGCTAATGGACCAGGCAGTGTTTGAATTAAAATAGTTTCTGTGTGATTATTTCAGGTGTAAGCTAGGCGGGTGGCCAGGATGACAAGCAGACCGATCCTCCTGTCAGATATTGCTGCCCATGTGGTCAACTAAATCCACATAAAATCTGAGAAAGCTTCAAAAAGAATACAGAGTTTAACACAGCATATTGCTATTTGCTGGTGGCTTGTCACAGCTGCTTTAAGAGAGATTTTCCTGATTCAGCTGTAGCAAGAAAAAAAGGTACACAGTTTTAAAATGCTGGCTTTCTGTGCTATGCTGCTAGCATGACCTCTGTTTCTTGCGGGAGACAGCGCATTTGGATGGGGTTTGTGAGTAAAGTGCTATGGCTTGCTCACTTGAAATGTGGACTTGCTGTGTGCCTAAAAGTGAGGCAATGCATGCAGTTCAGAGGCACAAGCTGTTCAGAGGCACAAGCATCTCCGCTATGCTGAACTCTGCAGATTGTAGGCAGGAACTACCGTATTTACCATAACAACTGCACAGCTTAAATTTTAGACTGGGCAGGCAAACAGGCCATACAGTATTACATCTAACAAGGGTGCACCTGAAGTTTTTAAGAAGCGCTTAGAATTTTAAGAAGTGCTCCTGGACAGTAAATAATTATAGATTCACAATAGAACAGATTCAGACATGGGTCACAGTGTTGGATGAATGTATGTAGGCTTGAGAGAGAAAAGATAAAGAGTATGCAGTTCTTAAAATAAAGTTAATGCTTAAAAAAGGTAAACTATTTTTTTATTTTTTTTGTCTTTAAAGAGACAGAGTACAAATAATCATAGATTAAAGGGAGTAAAAAAATGGAAAATTTACAGAGAGTCTGGATTCTGTATATTATTGTGTTTTCTTTAAATTTTTTGACTGTGATGAAGATAAGAACAGAGAGACGTTTCATTGTATGAGCTGCTAGGTTAAACCAACATGTAAATTATAAAAGTATTATGACTTCAGAATTTGGGTCTAAGGATATAATGCTTTGGAAAAGAGGTTCTTCTTTTGTTTTCACACAGGATGAGACCCTGTGGATTGCTTCTAGACCAATATGGTATGATAGATCATGCCCTCCTAAAAGGTTGCCATAAATACCCTCAAAATATTACTTCACTCAACTGCTGACTGAGATGAACCTAGCACACAGGATATACAATGAAGGACCTGATTAACAGTGCCCCCATACAGCAGGAAGAATTTTGGAGAGAAATAACTATATCCATATTCCCAAATATTGTTTAATATATCTTTGTTTACATTTAAAGGGGGATATGATATAGATTTGAATAATTTTCACTGGTTTGTATCTTGCTTTATTTATATAACTTTAAGGTCAATCTTGTTATATGTATGTTTCTTCTCTTGATTAAGTATTGTGATTGTGTAGTTCATTTAAAAATGTAATGTATAATTAGGAAATATAGGTTGTTAGTGGATAATCATTGATAATAGCCAAGTTTGTAGTCATGTTAGTTTGATTTTCTAAATATATAGAGATATATTTCAGTTAGATAGGCATTCTTCATATCTTTCAAAGACTACAGAATATGACATTTAAAATGTTTTAATAACTTAGGGCTTTTCATGACAATGAGACACATCTGCTCCTGGAAGCACCAATCTACTTGAAGAGGAAGATGGGCATCGAAGAGGCTCCTCATGGAGTTGGTTAGCCATTTGGGCAAGAAACTGCTCTTGCCTGGACTGACAGCATGGACCTCTGGACATGAAGAACCCAAAAAAAGATGACTGCTGAACTTTCCTAAAGGTGAGATGATCCTTTGGGGTTCCTGTTTCATGAAAGAGTCTGCAAGACATTCTACAGGACACAGAAGAAAGTGGCTAAACTGTCTTTAAAATTTCCTGCTTCATGGAAATGTCTGCTGGATACTATGTACCAGTAGGATGAAGATGGATGCCACGATGGTACAGAAGAACTTTGGGTGACTGTCCAGGCAGCGAGATGTCTCTGTCATTTCTAGAGTTTTGAAGCTGCTTACTTCTCATTTACTTAGGTAATATTATATCCTTCCGGAGTCTTTGATGGAGTTGAAGAATAGATAGTTATAGTTTTCCATAGTTATGATAAAAGATAAAATAGATCTAAATATTTTAACTTTAATTCTTGCTTGTTATCTGTTATATGTAATTTTACTATGTTAAAAACTTCCTTTTTGTTTAAACAGAAAAGGGGAAATGGTGTAGGAGGTCCTTCTGTTTATGTGTTGCTTTCACTGGTTGAGTAAAGAAACTACCTTGGCCATTTGATAGGGCAGAACTTAGGCAGGCATGGAAAAGACAGAACTGAATGCTGGGAAAAAGGTCAGAGAGTGAGATGCCATGGAGCCACCAGGTAAGACATGCTAAATCTTTCCCAGTAAGCCACAACCTCTTGGTGATATACAGATTAATAGAAATGGGTTAAATTAAGATGTAAGAGTTAGCCAATCAAAAACTAGAGCTAATGGGCCAGGCAGGGTTTTAATTAATAAAGTTTCTGTGTGATTATTTCAGGTGTAAGCTAACCAGGAGATCAGGATGACAAACAGCCTGATTCTCCTGTTACAATCCAGGATTGCTGAAACTAACTAAAGCCAGTCGTGTGGCATTGATTTAATCCTAGAACCCCATGTCTTTACCATCTCCCTAACAATTGCGAATGCAAACCATAAATTATGACAACTTGCTTAATGTCTTTTAGATCTTTCATTTCTATAGGTATCTATTTCCCTTCTTTGGTTCCTTTTGCACCTTTACAACTTGATGCTTTGTCAAAGTAGATTACAGAGTAGGAAGCTAAAACCCTGGGTAAGTCATCTCTGACAGGTACTGGCAATGTTGAATCCTATTCTTGTACCCTCTTTCCCTGCTCATCAGCTTCAATAATTTCCTCAATAGTTTCAAATCTTTTAATACTATCTTTTGTAAAGCCTGAATCTCCTTGACTGTATTTATTTCTAGTGATTTCATTGATACCCCTAGCCTTTGATCCTCATTCTGCACACATGATTCCAAGGTCTGAAGTTTTTCCTTTAAAGATGATATCTCATCCTTGGACATTATTTGAATAGAGTGTAGATTACCTTCCTGGAGAGATACTTTATCTACTAACCTATCATAACTTTTAAACAGATTTAGATTGTCAAATTCAACAGTATGAATTCTTCAGATTATTTTTCAGTCCCCTTTGGCAGGGATTCAATTTTGTCTGTCACATTAATGTTATCCTTTTCAATAGTATTAATTTTGTCAGGTAACTTTTGATTTTTGATGGTATTAATCCTGTCAGCTAGCTGTTCATTATTAGTCTATAAAGACAGTGTCATTTCTAAAAGTGTCTCATTCTTGGCTCTGTTATCAAACCATTTTTTAAGGATATACTATGAAGAAAAAAAAGAGTCCCAATCTCCAATAAATGGATGTATCACAATAATCATATAGGCCTTCCAGAATATAATCCATATTATCATCAAAAAGGTCATTAAAATTTTGTTGTCAGAAATTATATAATGTTCAAGTTATATAATTTGAAAAGGTCATTAAAATTTTGTTTTCTGAAATTATATCAATTTCAAGTTTATTGATTTATTAACTAATCAAATAGTTACCTGTGTTATGAGATCTGGTAAATTATTTTATGTGTCATAATCTTTATCTTCTAGCAGGTTCATGGTTGCAGAGTCATGCCAGGCAGCACAACCAGTAGCAGCCCAAACAGTCCTGTGAAGCTTTGGCTTTCTGCCCTGGTGCTTGTCAAATACTGAGAAATATGCTTCGCTTTACAAACCAGAACTAATCAAATCAACTTTGTACACTGAGCAAGGAGCCCAGAACTCATGAGCAGGGAGCACAAACTAGAAGCTGTACAAGTCATCACATAGCAAGGAACATGGCAGGGGCTGGGGAGAATGTACATGAGCTTGGGAAATTTCTAAGTAATAGCATACTTAGCTCCACTGTAGTGGAGGTTTTACAAAAAGCCACTTAATAGGTTAAATCAAGCCAAACAGGTAGGGGTAGGAGATCTTCTTGACTGTGGACACTTTGGGCTTTTGGACTGGTCCACCTGGTAAGTATGGAATTGAGATCCATGTGGGGCACCAGATGAAGATGGAAATCCCACACTAGCTCAGATTTTAGTACAATAAATGGTTATTTATTTAATGGTAAACTCACAGGTCATAGTCCTCTGCTCAAACAGGAAAATAGCAACTAAGTGCAGCAGCCAGAAGAGAGAGCAGAAGCACACTTTACATCAGCATTTATAGTATAAGAGGCCACACCCAAGTGGGCAGGTAACTTAAAGTTTACTGGATGAAGGATTTCCACAGAAAGGATAGAAATCAGGAGATATGCTCTATTGGGGAAGGGGTTTTGTTTTTGTTTCCACAGGAAAGCAAAAGCTATGGTTACCATCAAAATTAATTAAGATTTGTATTGAAAAGGAGAAACCTCTTGTAAAGGGAAATGACAGCTCAACCACAGAGGTGACACTCTTACAAGTTGTAAGAAACCCTCATAAGGGTTATAGCAGAGTTCTGTTCTTGTCTTTGCAGGAAAATACCCATCTTCAAAAAGGCAAAAGACCTTGGACATCTAGATGACTAAAGAAGAAAAGGTAGATATCTTGGGATTCCTTTCTATATGCTATGGATATGTTTTATTACTATTGGTTAATAAATAAAGCTGTTTCAGCCAATTCCTTAGCAGAGCAAAGCCAGGCAGGAAATTCTAACAGAGATATATATAGAGAGAGTAGGTGGAGTCAAGGTGATGTCACATAGCCGCTGAAGGAGACAGATGCCAGATTCTTACCAGGAAGCTACAGCTTCTTGCTGATACATAAATTAATAGAAATGGGATAATTCAGCCAGGAAACGCATGTGCAGTCTCTTGCTATAGATAGCTATCCAAAACAAATCAACAAGCCAAGAGAAATCTGACTTATGATACCATTGAAGACAGGAAGAAGACAGAAAGAAAGGAAGAATGGGAAGGAGAAAATAAATATCACAGGAAAACAAATTTGTAGTGTTTGATTTTTTCTTTAGTGTAAATATTCTCACCATTGATGACTTCAAAATGCAATCCTTCGTTCCATTAACTTATAAAATTTCCATTAACCCAAATCTTAAATAGCATTGCCAGATCTCAGGGATAGTAGATGATGAAACCAGACACCTATTTGTGGGCCATGGATGGACTGACTTGATGGCACTGCTTACCTCCCACCAGCCATCAACTAGTAGAGAAAATACCTGAATAACTTACTTGTTTTAACATCTTCTCACCATTACCTACTTAGCAATGTTAACTTTAAAGAAATCGAAACAAGAAATATAACTGGATTTTATCTGTTATGATTAGCAAGTTTACTTGAACTTACAGTTAGTTATAAATTACAGTTCCAATTACAATTCATAGACATTTTTATATAGGGATAATTTCAAGGCTGTAATTTATCAGCAGGTAAGCAATTTATATAATGCCACTAAAGAAATGTACTCATACAAAAACCTCTAGATAACGTAAATCTATGTTAGGGTATTCATTTGAATCTAAGACAGTAATAAGAATGTGTTTTACTTTCAGATATAGTCATCTGGGGGAATAGAAATGAATGCAATGTATTTAAGAAAATTATCATCATGTTCCATGCAAAAATTATTGTTAGTTGGCCAACAGAACTCATTACCTATTTTCCAATATGACCACTGCTTGAAACAAGGTCCCTTTTTATACTAACATTTTTGACACATGAATAAGAATTAGAAAAATTAAATATAACTTAATCAGTAGGTGGGTTTGTATCTTGTCTATTGCCTCTTTGTAAAGCAACTTGTAGGAATTTAATAAGTGATTTAAAATCTATTGTTTTTGTTGCTTTTTCTTTTCTGCAGATCAGCTTGAAGGTCATTAGTGAGGGAAAATAAAGAAGGTGGTTCTGCTAATCAAAATGAAGGAAACAAACCAAATGACACTAGCAGTTCAAGAAGCAGATTGTGGAAGCAACATCTTTTTAAAATGCCTGGAAGCTGCTATTAAAATAAATAAGTCACTACTTGTGTGATCTTCTAGCACAATAGAGAACGCTGAGGTTCACAGTGAATGCTCAGTATTCAGTGAAAGTCCTACTGGGATGTGGGGATCTGAAGAAGGTTGTGGAAGTGAGATATTTTTTTTTTCTGAAGAAATGTCCAGATTCAGTGTTGGAACACTCAAGACTGACAGATGTTAAGAAGATACACTTCTATCTAGGAAGTCTATTTTTCAGTTTTCAAAATTCAAGGATTGTCTTTGGGGCTTTTAGTGAGGCCTATGTACCCAAATTTCCACAATCAATTATTTTATCTAGGAACCTGCTTCCTCTTATGGCAAGACATCATGTAAAGAGTTGTTCAGAGTAGAAGATTTCTTATACTACACACATGTGTATTGATGAGTCTTTGCCTACCCTTTGGAATACTTACTATCTGGAGGATGGAATTATGATGTTTTAAAAATTGCTACAGGTAATTGATCTAGAAGTCATATGAGAGTAAACACAGATAGAATATCTTGATACTCAAATTATGATACAGGCTATCAGGATCTGTATCCCTTTGTTGATTAGTAGACATGCAGAATGTGAGCCCAGCTCATATACTGTCAGAATCTGCATTTTAACCTGCTCTCCTGGTGATATCTGCATACACTATTGTTTGAGAAACCTTATTCTAATCTTTTGAAATTGCCACTAATTGATGAGATATTCTGCTCTAGAATACCTATGGATAACTATACTTCATGGGAGAGAAGACAGGATGGATGTTGATTTACTACTTGTAACTGACTTGTATTATTGTATATTTAAATTTATCCATTATTTTTGAGGTAAGTAGGAACATTTAAGTCTCTAATACAAATTTCTTGGAACAAAGTGTTGCTTTTAAGAGGACAGAGAATATTATACTCTGGTGAATAGAGTAAGATAATGTTCCTTTCAAGTATGTTGTTTGGAGACTCGTTGCTTGTTCTGTCATAATCATTTCAATTCTTTGAAAGTGTGCAACTGGGATGCCCCCTTCTGCAGTAATGATATGAAATGTGGTCAAGTGGATTGCTTGAAAAACATAGCTTGTTTCATGAATTCACTGAACTAGAAACCATCACAGCACGTTTTCTAAAATCTTTATTCACAAACAATTTGGGATTTAACAATTCCAATTTCATGCAGCTGTAGGTTTCACCATCTTCTCAGTAGGTTTTAAGCATTTATTGATTTACAAATTGCTTTTCAGCCAGCCTCCAATAACCTTCATAGTCCACACTCAACCATCGGTTACTGGCATCTGCCATAATAATCAACCTATATGTAATGGATGAAACAGGATTGATCTTAAGTATATAATTTTTTAATGGTAGCCTGGGACTTTTACTTGTTAAACTACCACTACACTATTATTATTCTGTTGAATTACTGCCTCTGTATATTTTATTTATTTTTTAAGTCTGGGGATTGAACCTAGGGCCCTCTACAATCTAGGCAATTTTCCTATTACTGAGATATATATTCCCATTTGTTTGACGTATTCTTTTGATGGCTCCTATCACAGGCTGAGAAACATAATACTTAGCTATATTAATAAGCATAGGTAATATGCAATGCTTTGTAATTGGTAAAACATTTCAAATGCCTAGTAGTATCTGATAGTGAAAATATACTATTTCCCCCTTATGTGTACAGTTGAATATGTTACATTGAGTCCAGGAAAAATCTCAGGGTCTCACATGAAATAAATTGTGGAATTAGAATGTGAGTAAATCTTAATATTTTCAGTGGCTTTTTCTTTCCAGTAAACTATACCACTTTCAAAAATGTTTGAATACTAATGCTAGGGCTCTACCCAAATGGCTTTTAACCTGAGTCATTGGTTGTTATTTATATTTCCTTTGACTTCACCTACATTTTGCATAAAAAGCCAGCATAAATATTCTGCTTTACTTAAAATTATTTCCAGACTCATTGTAGTGCTATGATAAAGTCCACTAACAGGAAGGTTACTTGTTTACCATTGGTAATGCACAAGAGACTTGAAAACACTATTCTTAGGAGATAGGTGTAAGCAGACATGAAAAGATCTTAGATTTTAAGACACTTAGTAATGAGTTTAAGAGTAACACATAATCTAGTAATGCATTTAAGAACAACATGCTTTAGTGTTTGGCTACCTATTACAGTATAGCAATTTATTCAATTTTTTTCTCATCCAAAGATTTTAATTTCCATTTACTTCCACGATTCTGAGAAAACTAATAGTTTTTACTTAAGAACATGTTGAGTATTCTATTTATGTGATTAAAGTCTGATAATTATAAGTAGAAAGAGCTCTCCTTTTTCTCCTATAATTTTCAGAGAAATAGCATTTCCATCACTATCCAAGTCATAAAAAGTTTGTAGGTGTGACATTAGAAATTTAAATATGGAATATTTGGCAAGTGAACCATATTACCATGTATACATTTGATTAGTTCATAAGTTTTTTCTTTTTTTCTTTTTTATTGGTATTTATTGAGCTCTACATTTTTCTCTGCTCCCCTCCCTACCTCTCCCCTCCCCCTTCAACCCTCCCCCAAGGTCCCCATGCTCCCAATTTACTCAGGAGATCTTGTCTTTTTCTACTTTCTACATCCTATGTGGATTATATCTATGTAAGTCTCTCTTACTGTCTGCATTGTTGTCTAAGTTCTCTGGGATTGTGGTTTGTATCCTGCTTTTCTTTGCTTTATATTTAAAAACCACCTGGTGCAGGAGAATTGTTCATATTCTGTCAATCATGATTTAAATAAACGCTGATTGGCCATTAGCCAGGATGTATGAGTGGGACAACCCAGACAGGAATTAGAGGAGGAACAAGGAGAATAGGAGAATTCTGGGAAGCAGGAAGCTTTCTCGGCATTCGTGCCTGGACCACCAAAGAAGCAGGATGTGACCTGCCCCGCTGAGAAAGGTACTGAGCCATGTGGCTAACATAGATAGGGATAATGGCTTAATATAAGCTACAAGAACTAATGGGAGGCCTGAACTAATGGGCCAATCAGTTTATAACCTAATGAAGACTCTCTGTATGATTTTTTTCTTTGGAGCTTGCTGGCTGTGGGGAACTGCGCAGGACAGAAACCCAAACTACCAGGCCTTCATGCTACAACCACCTATGATTGAGTACAGGTGATAATTGTCTTTCTGTGTCTGGGTTACCTCACTTAAAATAATGTTTTCTAGTTCCATCCATTTTCCTGCAAAATTAAAGATGTCATTATTTTTTTCTGCTGTGTCGTAATCCACTGTGTAAATGTACCACATTTTTCTTATCCATTCTTCGATCAAGGGCCATTTAGGTTGTTTCAGGGTTCTGGCTATGACAAACAAAGATGCTATGAACATAGTTGAGCATATGTCCTTGTGGCACGGTTGAGCATCCTTTGGATATATACCCAAAAGTAGTATTACTGGGTCTTGAGGAAGGTTGTGTCCTTATTTTCAGAGAAATAACCACACTGACATCCAAAGGGGTTGTACCAGCTTGCATTCCCACCAGCAATGCAGAAGTATTCCCTTTTCCCCACAACCTCTCCAGCATAAGTTGTCATTAGTGTTTTTGATCTTGGCCATTTCTCTAATGACTAAGGTTGTTGAACATTTCCTTAAGTGTATTTCAGCCATTTTAGATTCCTCTGTTGAGAGTTCTCTGTTTAGGTCTGTACTCCATTTTTATTGGATTATGTGATCTTTTGGTTACTAATTTCTTGAGTTCTTTGTATATTTTGGAGATCAGACCTCTGTCTGATGTGGGTTTAGTGAAGATCTTTTTCCATTCTGTAGGCTGTCGTTTTGTCTTCTTGACCATCTCCTTTGCTTTACAGAAGATCTTCCGTTTCAGGAGGTCCCATTTATTAATTGTTTCTCCCAGTGTCTGTGCTGCTGGGGTTATATTCAGGAAATGGTTTCCTGTGCCAATGCGTTCAAGTTTACGTCCCACTTTCTCTTCTATAAGGTTTAGAGTGGCCAGCTTTATGTTGAGGTCTTTGATCCATTTGGACTTGAGTTTTGTGCATGCTGAAAGATATGGATCTATTTTCATTTTTCTACATGTTGATATCCAGTTATGCCAGCACCACTTGTTAAATATGCATTCTTTTTTCTATTTGATATTTTTTGCTTCTTTATCAAAGATCAGGTGTACAAAGATGTGTAGATTGATATCCGGGTCTTCTATTTGTTTCTATTGGTCCTCCTGTCTGTTCTTGTGCCAATACCAAGCTGTTTTCAGTACTGTAGCTCTGTAGTAGAATTTGAAGTCAGGGATTGTGATGCCTCCAGAAATTATTTTATTGCACAGGATTGCTTTGGCTATCCTGGGTATTTTGCTTTTCCAAATGAAGTTGAGTACCATTTTTTCAAGGTCTTTGAAGAATTTTTCTGGGATATTGTTGGCCTTGTGTTGAATCTGTAGATTGCTTTCAGTAAGATTGGCATTTTTACTATGTTAATTCTTCCTACCCAAGAGCATGGAAAGGCTTTCTACTTTCTGGTGTCTTCAATTTCTTTCTTCAAAGATTTTTCTGGTCATACAAGTCTTCCACTTGTTTGGTTAGAGTTACTCTGAGATATTTTATGCTATTTGTGGCTATTGTGAAGGGTGTTAATTTTCTGATTTTTTCCCCAGTCCTTTTATCATCTGTGTACAGGGGGCTACCGATTTTTTGAGTTAATCTTGTATCCTGCTACCTTGCTGAAAGTGTTTATGAGTTGTAGAAGTTCCTTGGTAGAATTTTTGGGATCACTTATATGAACTATCATATCATCAGCAAACAGTGAGAGTTTGACTTCTTCTTTTCCAATTTGTATCCCCTTGATCTCCCTTTGGTTTCTTATTGCTCTAGCTAAGACCTCAAGAACTATATTGAATAGATATGGAGAGAGTGGACAACCTTGTCTTGTTCTTGATTTCAGTGGAATCACTGGGAGTTTCTCTCCATTTAGTTTAATGTTGGTTGTTGGCTTGCTGTATATTGCCTTAATTATGTTTAGGTATGTTCCTTGTATCCCTGCTCTCTCCAAGACCTTTATCATGAAGGAATGTTGTATTTTGTCAAAAGGGTTTTGACATCTAATGAGATGATCATGTGGTTTTCATTTTTCAACTTGTTTATGTGGTGGATTATGATGGCAGATTTTCATATGTTGAACCATCCTTGCATCTGAGGGATGAATCCAACTTGATCATGGTGAATGATGGCTCTGATGTGTTCTTGAATTCAATTTGCTCATATTTTATTTAGTATTTTTGCATCAATGTTCATGAGTGAGATTGGTCTGTAATTCTCTTTCTTAGTAAGTTTAAACTGCATTCCTATTTATGAACATTTGGAATATTTCCTCTATCTTTTACATAATCACCATTCTGCTTAATATCTGTGTATTTCAACATACATCTGAAATATGTGAATTCTTTAGCATAATTTACTGTTCTGTGACATTTCTATTACTTCTTCATTGCTTTAAATATCATCTTTCCTATTGACCAGATATCATGTTAGGCACTGGAGAGATTATAATTGGAATAAAAAACATATGTTCCTCTTCTCCTGAGTTCAGAGTTTAACCAGACTAGAGCTTACTCAGAGGAACAATAACAGCCAGTATAGTCCATGTAAAGAACAGCATATAATGGAATGGAAATGGAGTTCACTGATAATGAAGAAAAGAAGGACATGAAACTATGTAGCACCATGACATGTTTATAAGAGAAGAGGGAACCTTGAAGAACATAAACAAATTCTATAACACCGAGCATAGAAGGTATGACAGACACCAGGGTAGAGGTGCGAATCCTCATGTTACTCTGTGGTCTGTTATATTATTGTGTGAGTGCTAGATTTTACCTTGAATACTGTGAAAACTCATTGGGTAGCGGTCAGCATTTGAATAGGGATTATTGACTAGTACTAAGTTGGTTTAAGTAAAAATAATAGTTTGATGCAGAGCATTTTGAGTTTGTGGTATCTGTGGAATGCCCAAGAGATATCTTCAGGTAAGAAAATGAATAGATAAATGTTGGCTTTCAGGAGGGAGATTGGATTGGAAATACTGGCTTTAAAACCACTGTTGCAACAATTCTTTTATCTACAGTTCTCTTTTCTGGCATTCTAGTTAGTTACCTGTGGTAATCAATTATGTTCCAAAGATATGAAAAAGACAATTCCAGAAATCAATGATTCAGAAATTTTATTAGTGTATATTGCTATATATTTTGTTTTATTACATGATTGTTATTAATCATTTTGGGGTTATTTAATAAACTAAACATCATCATATCCCTATGAAAGGACTATATAATTTATTTAAAATACTATATAAGCTTTGGTACTATAATCTTAAGCATCTGTTGGAAGATTTGGAATATATTCTACTTTGATAAGAGATAATTACTCTATATCTTGAGACTAAACATGTTTTTGTGGATAGGACCACTTGTGGCATGCTGTGACTACTGCCAGTATCAGAGTTAGCTCCCATCTGTAGAAATCTATCTACCTAAACACTATTAAGATTTGAGAAAGCACACTATAAGAGTTATTATTTAGTTTTGAAGAATCTCTGTGGGTAATTTCTTTGTACATTAAAACATGAAAATCATGAACTATTGTAGGCAAAAGCTTCTTGTCTAAGAGCCATTTGAGCCAAAATAACCCACAGCTACTTCCCAAATCACAACAGAGAGGCTTACTATTATAATTGCTCAACCAATAGCTCAGGCTTATTATTATCTAGCTCTTATATTTTATGTTAACCCATATTTGTTATTTATATTTTTCCATGTGGCAGTACCTTTTCCCAGTATGGCATGTCCATATCACTCTTTCCACATCTTGCTGGCGTGTCTTCAACTCTGCCTTCTTTCTCCCTGTCTCTCTGATTGTATTTTCCAACTAGCTATGCTCTGCCCTGCCATAGGTCAAAGTATCTTCCTTATTAACCAATGTCAATAAAACATATTCACAGCCTGCAGAGGAGCATTCCACATCAGATTATAATATGTCTATAGGAATGATAGGAAAAAAACTGTTAGATTAATGAATCAATTGAATCCCATAAGCGACTATTAATCTTTAAAAATTTTACATTGTTGTAAATTTTTGCATATTGATAAAATTTTAGAGTTATATTTGTTATACTTTATAAATATTTCTATTCTTTTTTAAGATATTTTTACATATTATTACAAGCTTAAGTTTATTTTTGTTATACTGTACACATTTCTATTTTTGTTTAAGGTATTCTATCTATGCAGCTTGTTTAAATATGTAAGGTAAAGTTTTTGACCTTAAAAGCTATTTATTGGTGGGGAACCTCCTTCAGTCAATGGCTTTTGAGAGGCTGGACCAGGTTGGCTATGGTCTTTGGTACCAAAAAGATGTATTCACACCTCTCCCCCTCTCCCTGCTCTCACACCTGGATGCTGAATTCTGTTCCTGTTCCCCGTTGTGATCTGTGAGTTTCCTTTTAAATAAAGAACCCCTTATTATACCCTATTTGGAGATAGTGTGGGATTACTTTATTTGCATTATCCTTCATCTAGTGCGTTCTGCCTTCATCTGGCCAACCAACATGGGAAGAGTCCACACTTACTGGTATAAACCTAAAAGTCCCCTCCCCCACTGTACTCCCAGTTGGCTTTCCCAGGATACATTTCTTGCCTGCAACCCACCTGCTACTGCCTAGGACCTGACTTTCCCTGCCACAGTGTGCTGTTTTTTTTTCACACAACCATCTCTGTTGCATTATATCCATCAACTGTGCATATTGTGGCTCACAACAGACAGAAAGCTTTGGGTTTCTTTTTTATTCTGATCACCAAAAACCTCTATCTATGTACAGAATTGCTTTAATTACTCTTGATAATTGCTTTTAAATTTGTCAAGCAAAGCATATTTTTCAGTATATAAGCAAGGCAATGTGTGTGTTAGTCTCATCTTTTCCACTGTCTCTCCACTACGTGGGTACAATTTCAACACCTGCTGGACAATAAATATTAAACCTACAACAATTCACTAAAATTTCCTAAATGTGGGACTACTTTATTCTCATTCACCTTCTTCTGGTGTGTTCTGCCTTCAACTTAGGGTAATAAAGAAATACAGTATAATAGTCACCCATAACTATCAAACTTATACTCACATTAGGTATGTCTTCAAGGTCATATAGAAATATATTTTAGAGCTGGGCAGTGGTGGCTCACGCCTTTAATCCCAGCACTCGTGAGGCAGAGGCAGGTGGATCTCTGTGAGTTTGAGACCAGCCTGGTCTATAAGAGCTAGTTCCAGGACAGCCTCCAAAGCTACAGAGAAACCCTGTCTCAAAAAGCCAAAAATAAAGAAATATATTTTAGATAAGTGATTGTCAAAAACTCCAACAACCTATAGAATGTAGCATTTCAAATGTTTTAATAATATAAGGCTTTTTTGATAATGAGTCATATTTCTCCTTGAGGCAAATATTTAATTTTAATAAAAAGGTAATGGGCATTGAAGAACCTCCATATGGGAGATTACTTTTTTTTGTGGCAAAAGCTAGCTATTTGGTCAAGAAACTGCCTTGCCTCGACTGCTGACAGTATGCTGAACAATCAAGACAAAAGACAAAGTAACTGACAAACTTTGCTAAAACAAGGTAGGACAGTTCCTTAAAATTTTCTACTTCTCAGAAACTTCTGTCAGATATTCTAAGGCTGTAGGCTGAAGTTGGATGCCCCAACATCACAGAGGGACCAACAGTGACTTCCCAGGTAGTCAGCTGTTTCTGTCATTTTTCTTAATTTTGGAAATTGCTTGCTCTACACTTCCTCTTTACTCAGGTAATAGTGTATCCTTCTCAGGTCTTTGATGGTGTTTAAAAAATAGATAGTTACAATTACAGTTCTCCTTAATCATGGTAGAAAGTAAATTAGATATGAAACTTCGAACTCTTTAGGAGAGGACAGATGATGGAGTATTTTCTCTAATTTGCCAAATACAAATTGACTGGGCATTGTTAATGTATTTCTTACTTGATAATTGTTCTTGTTATATAAAGTTTCATTTTGTTAAGCTTAATACCTTTTCTTTCTAATTTGACAATACCTGATAAAAGTTTTTATTTAATATATTTTTAATGTGTGAGAGTTATAATAGTTCCTTTTTGATTAGACAAAAAGGGGAAATTGTTACAGGAATTTGGTCTATGTTGTGGTTTGATGTCCAATGGAATAGAGTACTTGGTTTGAGAAGCAAGGTTTACATTCAACTGGATAGAATGAATCATGTTGCTCCATGGCAGACCCTGGACAAGATAAAGAAGAGCCCTTGGAAGAGGAAAAAACAGGGCAAAGGGCTGTTGAGTGATGCTTTCAAATCAGGAAAGGAACGGTGACAGTGTATGTATGTTGTGGTCGCTTGTGATTATCTCAGGTTTTTATATTTAATATTTATTCCCAACTTTTATTTTATAATAAATGGTAAAAGAAATCACAATATCATTTTATTGTGTTAGAGTTAAAAACTTGCATTTAATTCAGCAAAGAGGTGAAAATGCTTTGGCATAATTCTTTTGTATGTTATGAATATGTATTACTCTCATTGGTTTAATAAAGAGCTAACTGACCAATAGCTAGGCAGTAAAAGATTAGGTATGAGAGTCAGACTGAAAGAACACTGGGAAGACGAGGAGGGTGGAATTGCCAGTGAGATGCAGAGGAAGCAAGAGATGAACATGCTATGCTAAAAAAAGCAATGCCACATGATAAAGAATAGATCAGAATTATGGGTGAATTTAACTTATTAAAGCTAGTTAATAAAATGTGTAAGCTATCAGTCAAGAATTTATACTTAATAATAAGTCACAGTGATGTTATTTGAGTATTGGCTGTCAGGACAGGTCTGACTGGTGGGACAGAAAACCCTACATACAAGAGTCTGTAGAAGTATTCTGTTCGCCTGGCTGCATATTATAAACAATTTGAGTTTTAAAATCTATTTCTGCACTAAATCACCTGTGAACATTTGAGATTTTTTTTTTGCTTTCTTCTTCAATGTCAACTTGGCCCATCTTCTGTTCTGTGTAGCAATGCATTACCCATGCTGCCTTATGTATCATTCACTTTTCTCACTGAACAGTGACAAAATCAACATAAGGAAAGATGTATTTCACCTAACAGTTTAAGAGGATAGAGTTCTTCATGGTGAGGAACTTAAGGCAACTGATCACATTTATTTATAGTCACGAAGCAGGGAATCATGAATTCTACTGTTCAGCTCACTTAATTTATTTAATACAGGATTCCAAACAATAAAATGGGGTTACCCAGAGTTATGGTGGATCTTCCCACTTCATTTAACCTATCCTGGATAATTCATCCAAGGCCATCCCACAGACTAATATATATATATATTCCCTTATGGGTATGTCAAAAGGCTTCTCTCCAAGGTGATTGTGGATCCTGTCATTGATGATCAGTATTAGCCACCACAACATAGCAGTACTAAATGACTTGAAATTCTTCATACATGTAATTCTACGTTGTACCTCTAGTTGTTTCTCCCATATAGTCTGGTAACCAACCCATTTATATCATCTAGTCTGTGCTTAGTCTCCAAAAATCTACTTATATATCATCTTCTCATGAAGATTTCCTTGATTATATTCACCTGTTTTATGTGATATCTAACTGTGTTCCTATTAACATACTGGGCAGTGCAATGAAATCAGGAGTTTGTATATCTGCTTCTTCTGTAGTGGGTATCTTTTGGATTGTGTTTCACTTCATCCCTTTCCTTAATTCCCCAGCTTCTACAATATATACAAATGGAATGAACATATTAGGACATATTTTGTTCAGAGTCTGTACTAGTATTAATGATAAACATAATAAATTGCTTATACTAGAGTGTTCTATCACAACAAATGAAAAATTACTAAGACAGTAGGAATATGATGAGTAAAGGAATGGTGGATGCATTAGGAAGGGAAAACATTAGTAGTATGTATAGATTCTGCTCTAATGTTTATGTTCCTTTATAACATATGGTCATTATAGAACTAATGTCTGGTTAAATCAGAACTAATGTATCAACACTGAAAGTGTAATTAGTTCAAAGTGTTTAGTTCTAAGTATTGGGTGTGGAGCAAGGAGAGTGATTGTTCTAAGAATAGAACCTGTTGAGTGGCTACCAGCTGATATAAGGATATAAGTAGCATGATCATCCCTTACAGAGAAAAACATTCATTAACGCAGCAAGGCAGAAAGTTTGACATATGAAATTTACAGATAGTCGTATAAAGGGGAATTTTGTTTGGTTTTAATCAGTGAATATTGAGAGGGGGAATACTCAGTCTATCAGAAAAGAATTTATCAGAAGATTTTACTCATCATAGAGCTTCTTCAGATTGCATTTGTTCTTGCTCACCATAGGTCAAATTAAGTACACAAATAAAATTGCTTATGGCATTCTAATAAACTTTGGAAATATATGAAAAAATGAATTGGTGCATGCTGTTCGATGTGCCCAAAATGCATCATTTACAAATCAAAGCTAACCAGAGGAAATCTGATCTTGATGAGTCCTCTGAAGGTTTCTGTGGATGTATAGGAAACTAGACAATCAGTTACTTTTAGACATTCAATTTTGCTTAATGCGTCTTCTTTTCCTGGAACATTCTCTCACCTGTGAGTGGCAGGTAATTTTGATAATTCTGATGAGTCATCATTATGGCTACTTGAATGATTTTTAAGTGATACTGTTTTATAATTCGATAATCATATTTTCTGACATTATATTTTGAACCCATTTTTAAAAGTAAGTTAATATAAGAGTATAGAATGGAACTTGGAGTAACACTGGATTTATCACTTTCTGATAGGAGTATTTGGAAAGTGCCTTGGTTTTACTGATTGGACACTTAGTTTAGAGCTGGAAATCAAGTGTCCAGTCATGAAACTAAGAAACCTCAGAACTCTGATTGTTTCTCATAAAGGACTTACAATAGCTTGGTAGTAGACATATGAAATATGAAGAGAGTGAGCAACAGCCAGTCACAGAACAATAACCTGAAGAATAGAAGCAATAGTTATAGTGGAGTAGAGAACAATGATGTAAACATAAAAGTTCTTTTTCCATACTGTGTGTCATTGGAGAATAGAGTAGTGGAATGAGACAGACTAAAGCAGAGTTCATGAACCTGGTAGTGGGTACCTATGGGATGTTCATCACACCTACAATTGCTATCCCTAAAATGGTTATGCCTAGTGAAAGTAAAACAACAAAAAAGGGCTGAAGTGGAATACATCAGATGTGGGGGAGGGAGAACACAAATAAAGGAATCCCACACTAGCTCAGAATAGTATACTAAGGTTTTCTTTATTAAAAGCTAAACTCATGGATTACAATGAGGAAACAGGAACAGGATCCAACATCTGGGTTTGGCCAGTGGAAAGAGGCCGAGCTGGTGCTACCCCTGGCTTTTTGGTACCCAAAGCCATATCCAATGTGGTCTAACCTTGCAAAGGCCATTGGCTGTAGGAGGTTCCCTATCATCGAGCTTTTAAAAATACTACAAGTGAGTTAGTGGTGATGGTGCACACCTTTAATCCCAGCATTCAGGAGGCAGAGGCAGGTGGATCTCTGTGAGTTCAAGGCCAAACTAGTCTGCAAGAGCTAGTTCCAGGACAGCAAGAACTGTTACACACAGAAACTCTGACACAAAAAAAAAGAAAAACAACAACAACAAAAAAAAACTACAAGTGGCATCTGTATACCTGTCAGTAGTAACTTATATTTTGTGACCACAAAGGCAGAACTTTCAATGATGAATAGGGGTTAATCTGCCGACATATTCAACATAAGGGTAAACGACCACTTCACCAAAAATAGAAATGGTTGTTTGCCACTGCTAGTATAATGTAGAATAATTATAGTAGAAGTGTTTAAGCAAAATCTTCATTAATTGTTAGGAATCCTATAGCCTGTATTCAATGTTTGAATGAATATCTATTTCCATGTTCCTTCTTTTAATATAACATGGCTATTATCTAATAAAAACTGTTGATTCACTGAGAAAATTATGTAATATTAAAATAATTGCTTTCTTGTTTTTCCATCCTATGCTATGTTCTCATTTCTCTTATTATTTGATCCTTCAATAGAAGTAAATATATTTGATTGTTGTCTCTTTACTAATACACTATTATTAATTGATTTCATAGAAAATACCCCTACTCTATTGTATACTTGTTATCAGTCTCTGTATTTGAATCTTCCTCATTTCCCTTATTTCTAAACATTGAAATACTGAAGTCTTGATTCTTGATTTTTTTTCTTATTTATAGTCTACCCCTATGACATGTCATTCATTTTTAGGGATTTGCAATTTTCCTACATTGTTGTGACTGTTGCTTTTATTTTTCCTACTGAAATCCAATTGCAAAAGACTCTCTTTTATCTTTTAGTTTTGGCCTCACTATTTATCCATGTCTAGGCCTAGAACTCACTACAGTTTGACCTTGAACTCACAGATATCCACCTGTCTCTGCCTCTCAACTGCTGGGATTAAAAGCATGCCCTACAATACCATGTTCAACCGAATACTAAACTTTTAATTATTATGTTATTTACTGATGTCTTTTTGATAATCTCAAATTAACATTCCCTAAGCAAAGTCCTGATTTCCCTAAATAAATCACTATCTTCTTTAATATTTTTGATTAATAAGATTCAGTTTTTTAAATTGCTCTGCAAAGTTTTCATTTTCTTTTATATTACTTCTTATGCAACATTTAATTTGCCATCAAATTCTGCTAACTGCATTTTTATAGGTTACCTGAAAGTCGATCACTTACATCATACTCATTTCTTTGACTACAAGGCTTTATAATAAAACACAAAATTATCCTTTTGCCTGTCTCATTTCAGGTTCTCATATGTGTCTACTTTGTTCCAGCAATTCCTGTAACACTATTCACTTTCGCTATAATTCACAGGAAATAGATATGTTCTTACTTTGTTGCAGGAACAAAGTCTTGCAAACTATATATCCCTATTACATAATGTTCTCCCACCAGATATGCACAAATTTTCTTGACATCTGCACCACAGTTTCTTCTTCCTCAATAGTCTTTAGGAACCTTGACACAAACATCCATGATCCATGAATCTTGAATCTTTCATGCATGTAGGACTTTGTATGAAGCTTACAATTTCTATTGCCAGTTTAGCCTGGCTTTCTACTAGGGTATACTTTTCTCCTTGTCCTTTGCCATATTTTTCTTTAATGGTGCTAAATTCTGTAACAATTATAGATGCTTTGTAATCTGTGCTCTCTCATCTGAAATGCTTGGCCACAAACCTTTCCCAATCAAATATCTTATTTTTTTCTTATCTTTCTGTAGCATATTTTGCTCTATTTACTGTAGACTTATATAAGACTAATGAAGAGCAACCATAATAAAGCCCATTTGTTATCCTACTTTTAAGTTTACTCTGCTAAACAAATCAGTCCCTTAATTTTTCAATTTACCCTTAGTTCATTTCTCAGGATATGGACAGAATGAAGGAAAATTCTTTGCCAGGATAGAACATAAATGTTCTTTAGCACATTTCCCTATGGAGTCCCTTTTTCTTCTGAAATTTCATAAAGCCAGAATGCCATGTTCTGTATTTATCTCAGCACTCTGGCTTTCCAAACTCCCATAGGAATGGTTAGGTCAGCTTTTCTTGCAGTATTCTAAGATATTTACAGTCCACAATTCCAAAATCTTGTGTATACCTTCTACAAGTTTGTTTCAAAAACACAAGAATCATATAGTCATGTTTGTCACAGTAGTGATCTCACACTTGGTACCAGTAGAGTATTACTTACTTCCTTTTCTCATCATTGTGATCAAATAACTTGCAAGGAACAAGTTAAGAGAGAAAGAGTTGATTTAGGCTCATGTCTATGGTGATAGAGAACACATGATGGCAATAATTTGAGGTGTCTGATCACCTTGAATCAACAATCAGGAAGTAGGGAGTACACAGCCAGTGGAGCAGTGATTCTATTCTTCCAGTGGGGCTCCTATAGATTCTACAGTCTTCTCAGCTAGGTAATGATTATTCAAACAAACATGCCTATGATGGGCAGTAATTTCAAATTCAGAACATGCTGTAGCCAGCAAGCTATTGCTTGGCACTACAAGTATACTTCAAAAGAGATTTGAGATAAGTAGCCAAAATGTTAATTGACATTTGTTAATTTGTATAAGTGCATGGTCTTTATTTTTTTGTATTTTTGAAAATATCAGAAAGACTAAGAAATGATTTAAATATGAAGATATATCTTTTTATGAAAGGATAAAATAATATTTTGTGCCTGGGCAAAAAAGACATAGCTGGCTATATGGTTTATGGCTTGTGCGGTCAGGCTGGTGACAGTTGTGTAAATATTATTTTATCTTTGGAAATAAGCATTGGGATATCATTCAAACTCAATGATTTTAATTTATCTAAATCTCTAAATTGACATCCTCCTTCCATATGGACTGATCATAGACTGTTTTGCCAATAAAAGATTTTGCCTGTCCCAGAGAGACCCAGGATAGGCACTCTCTGGGTATAGAGCATATATCTTTCCTATAACTATAATGCACTGCATTCATTTTAAGGATGCTTGTGGTCATCTGTTTTTACTTTCATTTCTTTCATCTTCAAACTCTGTTCTAATAAAAGCATATTTAATTTCTTGTTTCATAGAAATAAATAGTTGAATGGTTTGATGTTCCCTATTCACCTCAAATTCAGCCTATTCCCACTTAATTGATATAATCATTAGAATTGAATATGTGTTTTTTAGGGGATATGTATGTGTTTAGGAGGGATTGAGATCTATGATTAAAATATCCACACCTAGTTAGAAATATAGCATTCTATTAAACAGAATGGAGCAAATTAGCCAAACACAGCTGAAATTCCAGAGAGAAATTATATTAATTTCACAAAGTGTGTGATGACATCTGCTACACAAGTTTACTATTGCTACCGCAAATCACAACTGAAATGGTTTACATGGATGAATATTTTACATACTCCTTATTTCTTACCGATACATTTAATTTTCATTTTGGCGGAGGAGAGGAATATATTTGGCGGCAAATATAGAATGCTCAAACTAAGTATCATAAGCCATGATGAACAATGTGCTGCCAACTGTGTTATTAACAACCAGAATGTCGGGTTACCCTGGCAGTTGCATTCTCCTTTATGCCTGTAAATGAAGGAAGATTCAAAGAAAAAATCTGCATAGACTTCCTAATGTGCTCAGCCATCATTTTCAGGCTTTTATGCCTTGTTCTGCAGAACAATAAAATCCAATTTAATGGCTTAATTAGTTTGAGTTGATTTGTCATTTGCTACCCAAAAGAATCTTGACTACTGAATCACTGTAACTGCAGCCATTTCAGCAAGTAAAGGCCTGATTTTATATTTCAGTAATAAGGAGTATATATACATATATATGTGTATATATTAAAATCTCTGGTATTATATAAGTATAAATCAGTTTTTAATGTTTTATAGTACATGATATAGCCTTAAGTATGAATTAATATTTGGAAAAGTAATTATTTTAATAACCTTTTTAAAAACATTAAGCTTTTTTCTCAACTTGCTGCCCAGTTGCCCGGCTAGCTTAGTCCTGAAATAATCACACAGAAACTATATTAATTAAAACACTGTCTGGTCCATTAGCTCTAAATTCTTATTGGCTAACTCTTATATCTTAGTTTAACCCGTTTCTATTAATCTGTGTAGTGCCACATGGCAGTGGCTTACCGGCTAAATTTCGGCAGCATGTCTTATTCTGGCAACAGATCCATGGCATCTCTCTGACTCTGCTTTCTTCCTCCCAGAATTAAGTTCCATCTTCCCTGCCTACCTAAGTTCTGTCCTATCTGGCCAAGGCTGTTTCTTTATTCATTAACCAATGAAAGCAACACATAGAAAGAAGGACCTCTTACACCAGGCATCCTTCCTCATATTGTCTTGCTGGTACCTCTTCTTTCATTTATCAATATGACTAGGCCTTCATCCTCCCCACTATGGTGTGTGTGTGTGTGTGTATGTGTGAGTGTGTGTGCACATGTATCTCTCCACAAAGATTCACATATGTATATGAATAAGTAGAAATGAATTTACTTGACTGATAATTTTCTCAGATAATCTGCTTTATCTTTATGAATCAGAGCTCTTTCCATCACCTATTGTTTTGTCATGGAAGAAGGTAGCTGATTTACTTCAGTGGGAGTAAAAATTATTTCCTTTGTTTCTGTGGGGCAATGGTCTGTACCCTGTCACTTTTATTTTAAATAAATTCTAATTGATCAGTAGCCAGGCAGGAAGTATAGGCAGGGTGACCAGGCAGGAGGTAGAGGTGGGGCAACAAGAATGCTGGGAAGAAGAAAGCACATTCTGCAATGTGACCCAGCCTCAGAGGAAGCAAGATGTAACTGCCTTGCCAAAAAAGGTACCAAGCCACATGGCTAACTCAGACAAGAATTATGGGCTAATATAAGTTATAAGAATTAGATAATAAGAAGCCTGAGCTAATAGGCCAATCAGTTTATAACTAATGTAGACCTCTGTGTGATTTCTTTGGGGCTAATTGGCTGTGGAACATGGTGGGACAGAAAACCTCATTCTACAAAATGGTGCCCAACATGTGGATAATTGCATCCACATAAAGCCTGAGAGAGCTTGAGAAGTAATTTTGACATAAAATAATAGAGTTAAACATGGGTTATTGATAACAGCTATTTCTTGGGTGGGCTCTGCTTGCAAGAGACAAACACTCTCATTTTAGAGAGGCTACCTGACTCAGCTTTAACTGCAAAAACTTTGCAGCCTTTTAAGAGGCTCTGCCACAAAACACTTAAATGGTGTTTATGAATAGCCTACAGAATGCTTCTTGGTAGCAGCATGGACCTTGAAATACCACAGAGTTGTGGCAATAAACATGGCTCTGGCCAGTACCTTTGCCACGAGGCTGGAATTTCATAAAGCTAAGGAATGGTCTGGATCCAGCTGTCAAAACCACGGCTTTAATTCTACCCATATTACTTAAGACTCATTAAAGACTCATGTGTTCAGAAAAAGAAAGATATACAGTAAAGATAGGTTCAGATGAAGAAAACCTCTAAATGTTTTACAGTGTGTTTAAAAATATATGTAGGCTTGGGAGAAAAAAAGAAAAAAGGATAAAGTCCTTAAAATAAAGAAAGAGAGTAGTTGGGTGTGGTGGCACACACCTTTAATCCCAATACTTGGGAAGCAGAGGCAGACAGACCTCTGTGGGTTCAAGGTGTGGTGGCACATACCTTTAATCCCAGCACTTGGGAGGCAAAGGCAGGTGGATTTCTGTGAGTTCAAGGACAGACTGGTCTACAAAGTGAGTTCCAGGACAAAGATACACATAGAAACCCTGTCTCAAAAAGCCAAAAATTAAAAAAAAAAGAAATAGAGTTTAAAATAAAGCCACAGAAAGATAAAAATACACAGAAAGTCTGGATACTGTATGTTATATCTCCTTTGAATTGTTTGAATGCTGAGGAAGGAGTAACAGCTGCTAAAAGATATTTGTTTATAAATGCTGCTGAATTAATCCAAGATAGGTATTTTGAAAATACCTTGACTTCAAAATTGAAGTTTAAAGGTATGTAACTTTGGAGAAGAGGTTTTGCTTTTGTTTCCACAGGAAATGAGAGACTGTGGATTCATTATAAGTGAAGATAAATCAGGTTTGATCAAGGAATACCACCTGAGAAATCTCTGATAGGAGCAGATGGCCCAGATGTCTGAGTTCTATATCCAGAACAGCCTCAAAACTGTTGGCTAAGATGATCAAGCCTCACAGGATACTCCAGTCATGACTTGGTCATAATTCTATATTTTCTTTTGGTCATCATAATATGGAAGTAGCCTGGAAAACTATGCCCACATTCCCAAAAAAATGGACTATGGATATTTTCCTTTGTTTAGAATGTTGGTTACAAGTTGTTATGGATAATGGTCAGGAGAAAAGCTAAACAAAAGATATTAGATTCAAAGTCTTTTTTTTTAAAGGGGGGAAGTGGTTTGGGACAATGGTCTGTACCCTGTCACTTATATTTTAAATAAATTCTTATTGACCAGTACCCAGGCAGGAAGTATAGGTGAGGTGACCAGGCAGGAAGTAGAGGCAGGGCAATGAGAATTCTGGGAAGAGGGAAATGTCAGTCTTTAGTCACCATCCAGACACAGGAAACAAGATGAGAATGCTTCACTGATGAAAGGTACCAAGCCCCATGACTAACACAGACAAGAATTATGGGTTACTATAAGATGTAAGGATTAGTTAATATGAATCCTAAGCTAATGGGCCAATCAGTTTATGACTAATGTAGACCTCTGTGTAATTTCTTTGGGGCTAAATAACTATGGGACCTGATGGGACAGAAAACCTCAGTCAACACTTTGTGAATAAAGCCGTTGTTTCATTCAAGTATTCACAGTATATAAGTTGTCTGAAATGAGATTGCTCTTTTGTAAACATGCAATCTACCTTCAACTGAACAGGAATTAGTCACATACAATGGTTTCATGTATTTCTTCCATTTATCCCTTCTCTACCACTCAGGCTAGTACATGCAAAAGTATTCACAAGTCTCAAGAAAAACAGGAAATAATATAACAAGGAAACTAAATCTAGAATGGCATCTAAACTTTCTCATTAGAATATATATACTTCTTCAAAAGATGACACACAGGATTTGGTTTATTCCATAAATTTCCATCGTCATCTCCAGAAGCTTAATATAATTTTGTAGACACAGTTATTTTTTGCATTTACCTTGAAATTCTTTTATTGTTGCTCAGTGAGAAAATAGGAATGTGCCAAATAATATTTTGCTTGAATATGGAAATAACATATGATATGGGGATGACATTTCCTGGTTTATCTACTTTGTGGATTCTTTCTTCATTTGAGGTTCCATTGACTGAAAGCAACGTGTCTCTACAGAGGCTTCACAGAACCTCTAATCATGTGATGAAGTACCCGGACAATTATTCTACTTGTTATTGCCTTTTAATATTTTTAAAACTGTATTTTGCACATTTTGCTTTAACATGACAGTTTTCACTATCTAGGATCTTTAAAACATACAATCTGGCTTTTAAGTTGATGTAAGTATAATCTGTAATATTTTTGATCATGTTGGAAGTAGAAGTAAAGTGACATCAAATTGGAATGTGTATCTTCTGTCACTGAGATTAAGATTCCTGAACGCTAAACTAGGCAACACAGGCCAGATAATCACTGTTAGTAAAGGATATTATGACAGGAGATGCAAAAAGATACAGAATCATTCTAAATGGGATGGAGAAGGTGGTTGATTTAAAATTACTTTAGTAAATTACTACATAGTCTTAGAGACTAAGGTTGTTAGCAGAGGAGAATGTAGAAGGATGCTATCATTAGTGTTTACATCTCCTTTCTTCTCCCTATTTCCGCACTCTCCCCTATATCACTCATATTGGAGCACCATGCCTCTTTCTTTTTTTTTCCAATATATAAAAGCTTTATTAAAAACCTTCCTCATTAACTAATACAAAGTTTTTATGAATGCTTTAGAAAATACTTCATCCAACCTATATAAATTAATTGTAATTGGGAAATTAAAATGAATTTTATCTTCTAATATCTGTCACATTTAAGTCACTGCTCATGAATGTGAAGAGCATTGAAATAAAATTAGATGAT